>VWZF01003765.1:650789-802998 GCA_013396755.1 Sclerurus mexicanus
TAGAAATGTCTTGGGGGAGGGGAAAGGAAAGAATAAAAAAGAAGAGAAATTTGGGGTTATTTGGAGTGAAGTTCTGTTAAAAATAACAATACTTTAATCTGTTTAGAAGAGAGCTAGTGATGAGCACAAATGAGTAAGTATAGATTTGAGAGCATTTTGGAGAAGTTCATGATAGATTTGTTCAGGCAGCTCTTTCAGGATTGCTGTTTTTCCCATTTTAAAGCCCCAAACATGTTTTGGGGCTTAAGAGATACGATGCTCTACCACATAGAATAAGAATACGATTGTCTTCTACCTTTCCACCTCCTTTACTCATCTACATAACTCTAGTAGTCCCTGCAAATTTCAACTTCCTTTACAGTAGTCTCAATCAAGTTTCTGTGCATTTTAATGCCTTTGAAACAACAACAGCAGCTGCAAACTAGAAAAGTAGGTCTTTAATTTGCTCTTCTGTGGCAACAAAAGGCAAAGAGACCAACTTTCAGCAGGTATATAACATTTTTCAGCCTCAACCAACTAGGCAGTGTCATCATTGTCCTGGGCTGGGTTTAAGGAGGGAGGGGGAAGGCAGGATGCAATTTTGCATGCAAGCAGGGTTCACTGGTTCTGCTGCTCAGACAACAACCTGACTGAAACCTAAATTAAACAATCTGTCAAAGTGGAGAAAGAAGACTATATGATAAGTTCCACACAGAGTACATGAAATCAGTCAGAATGCTACTTTTCAAGTCTGAAAAATCAAGCATGATCAGGCTTCAACTGCAATCAAGGCTGGTTAAGGTCATCAACCAAGGAGACTCCCTATATATGATTTTTTTTCCTGTTGTTTGTTTGATTAAACTAAAATGTCCTAGATTAAGTGGCTGGAAATTATTTAATGCTCCCTAAACCAAATTCAATCATTTTCCAGAAAGATATCTCAATTAGACTTTTCACATAATTATATCTTCTCTGGAAAAAAAAAAAAAGTCATGCAATTATTAGTTTAATTGTGATTAAGTGTGAAAAATCTAAAAATAGTCTTAATTTAAGTTCTTAAACTGGGTTTAGATCTTGTACAGGTTGCCTGTATCAGGTTGACCATCCTTGCTTTCTGCAGGTACCACACAAACTTTGTGAGGAACATCTCTTGAAGTTAACAGAGACATGGCAACAGTGCACATCAGCTGATGACCACCCTAAATGTATCTCAGACACTCAGCATTGCACATTATACTGCAGGAAGCACAAGGAGAAGACTTCTGGATTAGGACCTCGTTGAAACCCTAATGCATTTGAGCCATCTGACCCCAGTGGGACATCCAGAACACCAATACACGTTCTGACATTTCTGGCCACACACATTCCAGTTCTCCCCTGAGCCACCAGCATGAAGTGCATACAGAAATATCCCCAGCATGACCAGTCTGCCAACAATCCACCCAGTTACCAGCTTTCAGTTGAGCGGAAAGTTCAACCGAAAACCATGGAAAGGGTTAAATGTTGAGGTCTGCAAACCAATTTTCCAAGGCATCTACATCATATTCTCATGTTAGGTGAGCAGACACACAAGGAATGACCACAGCAGACCAACACACCAAGTAAAAGCTGCCTCATGAAAAGATGCCTTTTTGAAAATTAAGTAGGTTACCATGATCCGAGTGGCTGAACGTTTTACATTCCCATACTGGAAGATGATGTATCTGGTCTCTAACTTCTGTGACCAGTCTTGCAGGAAAATTTTATTTTTTTTCTCCAAAGAAAAAGATAAAATGGCTTGTCTACAATAAGCCTGCATTGACTGAGACTTTAAAAAAACAAAAGAATCTTCCAAGGAGAGGCCAGGCTGGGAGCAGCAGCAGTAATTGGTTCTATTCAGATCATGGATGGTTTCATAGGCTTTGGGCTTTAGGGAACTCAGTCAAATATCTGCCATTGAAGCATTCAGCTATTCAAACAGAGCCCTTCATTGTCATTCAGGATGTTAAAAAAAAAAAAAACCTCATTTGCAATTTCAGCTTTGAAAATGGTTTTAAAAGTACCTGAAGGAAGAAAGAATGGGAGGGAAGCAGAGAGGAAGTTGAAGAGAAAACATGGTGAGAGAGGAAGTTCTCAGCAGTCAGAAGACCTGAGGTGAGGGGGAAATAATAAAAAATGGACACACGTGAAATCAGAATCTAAATAACTGATCAGCCCAGATTCTGGAAGAGATGATACCTTGGCTCAGTGATCCCTCAGTTTCTAAACCATTCTGTCTCTCCTCACTATTGACCTCCTTCCCTGACTGTACTCGACTATACTCTTAGAACACAGTTATTTGAAAGGAAAATATTGGTTATTACTTTGTAGACAAGACAAAGATAACCACTGGGGGCTATCAACTGAGTAAACTAACTTCAGTTCTACATTCATTCATCATTTTCATTTTAATAAGATTTAACAATGTTTTCAGTTCTACTGAGAAAGGAGTTGTAGTCCCAGTCAGCTTAAAACCAAAACCAAAGGAAGAAGCACATTACTCTGAGACAGTAAAGAAACACACCTGGAATATTTCAATAAACATTTTCCCCTTTTTTAATGAAAACATGCAAAGATGTGTCGTGCAAAGGATTTGTGAATATCTGTCTGAAATACAGTCCAAAGCATTCAAATCTCAATCTTCTGAATCAAGTATTTTCTGCCTTCTTTCTGATTCACATCTATTTTAAAGCTGAAGGTTGCAAGTTTGATCAACTCTTCCCCAGATTTTCAGGTAAACTAAAGTTCTGTCACTGCAGCCAAAATAAAGGAAGATAATCTCAAAGAGTGATAAAAGGACCAGGGGTTAAGAAGGGAAGAGGAGCAGAAGTGGGAAAGCTTTTTAGTAACATCCATCAGTCTGGAAACGGGAGAATCAAAAGCCCTGTAAGAACAGGTTTTCCTCAGAAGACTTCATGCCCGATTTGGTACTGGAAAGATTCAGATAAATGTTGAATGCTTGTCAAAACCAATCGCTAAACCTTCTGATATTCACTGGCTACCAAGCTTAATGCTTATATCTATAGGCTCACAGTCAGCCATTTTTTATCAGGGCAAGCTGCAAAATTTAAATATTTTCCATGAGACATAAGAATTGCAAAGAAATTTCTTGTTCTCTAAGTACCATTAAGAAGATATCAGTTGAAAAGCTCTGTTTTTTACTGTGAAGCTGGGAATATGATGGAGAAACAAAATCTAAGCTTCTGCAATGCAACTACTTGTGAAAGCATCTATGCTGCTGATACTTATGTAGTCCATCCCAAAAATACAAGGGAAAAAGTACAATTCCCTTCCTGTACTTCATCTGAATCCATTGACTACTCCAAGCTGATAATGTGCAAGAATATTGTTATCTGGCACAAAAATGTGCTCTCTCGCATGACCTGTTCTTACAGTGTACACACAATTAGCCATTCAGTCTTGATATGCTCATGAATTAAAGCAGCAGCTTTCAAAACACTCTAGATGGCTTAATACACACTGAGCTTTAAACCTGAAAATGGAGATTTTATTTTTTTTTTCCCTGCCTGAAGTTACTCTTTTTTGGTGCAGCTCATTCCCGGGGTTCCAGTAACATCTAGAAGATGTGAAAAAGAAAACTTAGCCCATTAGGTGGTTCTGTGAGCACAGAACAGTGGAAAACAGAATTTCCTCTGGATATTTGGTCAGAAGACTCAAGACCTAAGTCAGATGTCTGCTAGTTTTTCAAATGCTTTCAAGAACTTGGAGTGGGATTAGTCTCTCCCTCTCCTCTGCCCAGGTGAATGTTTATACACTTAAACACATATTAAAGCAATGACTTAATTATATTCTACTTACACGCAACAAACAAATGGATTGAAAATGGACAGCAAGTTCAAAAGTTATTAGAGAGAGGGAGAAGAGCAGCTGACAAAGATGTTTCTTAGAAAACCATGCTAGAGTAAGGCATGGAAAAATCCAGTCTGTGGGAAGGATTTTAAAGCCCCGTGTATGATTCATGTTTTCTTGAGAGAATACCAGATTTCTCTATTTAAAGTAACATCATCAAAACACAGGACAGTAAATTTATTTTTGTGGTGTAGACTTCTTTTTGCATTGCACCTTGCAAACAGAGAAGGTAAGATTCTTGCTGTTTAAAGAACTGCAAACTAAAGGAAGAATATTTCCTTTCAGAAGGGAGAAGCCAGGAGAAATATTTTTTTTTTCACCTCTTCAACAGACAAGATTGTTCCTAACACAGAAAAGGGATAGGGGAAAAGGGGGGACATGTAAAATAGCTAAAGATGAAGGCTGGGAACACAGCACACAATGTATCAAACAACTGTCTTGGTTAAAAATCTGGGCTTGCAGAAGGGCAGAAAGGCTTCTCTTAGTGCTAATTGGTTCTCACAAGAGAAAGTGGCACAAGATGACATACAAGCATTATGGCGCTGAAGATATCCCTTGAAAAGTCTGCAAATAAAGATGAACTAAACCCCTTTGCATGTCTGATGTATGTGTAAAGACAAGACATTAAAGACTACAGCATTAAATGACTGTAATACCAAGATATTATGGAATGATTTACATATACTGAAATCATAGGCATAGCTATGCACACAGGACATATCATAACATTGCAGCATGAAAGGGCTGAGTCAAGAGTACTATTTCATTTCTAAATCTGATTTTTCATTATTTGGATTAGGACTCAGAGCCTTTTAACAAGACAGCTAGGACTACTCTGGAATTGGATGTGGGCACGTATATATATATACGTAACTGCTTCTTATTAAAAAGAAGTGTTGGGAAAAAGGAAATGTGAAGGAATATCACAGTTTCAACAAGGTTTTTTTTTTAAAAAAAATAATGATGGTTTCAAACCTCTGCAGATCTGCCTTTAATAATTGTTACAGTGCAATCCATTAAGTGCTGTGATTACGTGGGAATGGTTGTCCCTGGTTCTGAGCCAAATTCTGGTTTCTATTACCTGCCCAGGATGCCAGTGGCTTACACAGAATACCAACCACATAAACATAAGAAGAACTGAACTACTGGGAGCTGATACCCCCTTGACCAGAGTCAAGACACGGGAGGCACCAGGAAGAGCAGAGCTCGCCATGCCCAAGGCGATGCACAGCGTCCTCTGTATTCTCATCTTCCTCAGGTGTCTCCCACCTGCTTCCATGCACTGAGGAAGAGACAATCTCTGCTTGCAGATTGCTGGGAGCACGTGAGAACATGGCTCTTCCCAACCCTCATGCAGAGGAGGGGGCCAGAGGGGAGCAGCAGCACCGCAGCGGTGGAGCAAGGATGCAGAGTTGCCAAGCAACAGCCAACCACGGGAGGGGGGGGGTAAAATGAGGAAGTGAAACAGATATAAATTGTATTTGCTCCTGTGGGGCAACAGTAGCCCCTTCCATCTGCTTTTCTTCCTACTTCCATTGAGTTATGAGTGTGGGCTCCATGAGGGGATTTGGCCAAAATTGTGTCTTGCATCATGACCTCCAGTCGGCTCCTCCAGCAGGTTGCAACAGGGAGAACCATAGGAAATACCTTCTTTGCCAACTTGTTGTCATGGATAAGACAGCAAGAAGAGCAGCAGGCTGCCATGGGTTCTCCAGACAGCTTGCCCCAAGACTCAGGAATACAAAGTAAAGCCAGAGCTTCCCTCTTCACCCAACTGTATCATTGATGTTCCCTCCGGTGCACCGTTTGCCTCAGAAACACACACAATATATGGGACATCTTTTTTCCTTCGTTCCATACAGGCTTTCTATGCAACAAATGGAGCCTCTGTGTTATTTCCACGTAAAGTTCTTGTTTCTCTTCTGTGAGACGTAAACATTCAATGACGTAGAGGAGAAGGCCCTCACAAAATGTTCAGGCAACAGCCTGAAAAGCCTTTTTAACCTTCACCTCTTCTGGTGAAGAGGGACCAGTCTGAGAGGGGATGGAATATGCAAAAATAAAAACTTCTGACAGCTCATGGGGCTGGACCACATGTACTGGAAAGACTTTCATGAAGGCTGACCTCAGTCATCCCAAGCCCCTCCCTGCAAGGACAGTCTATCACTAGTCCAGCTCCTCATGGCCATGCCCCACATTACAGCTTTCCCCAAACCTGGCTACAGTTCCAACTGCAAAGCCTTGCAGTGCTCTGCTCTTCCCTGGTGCAACTCAATGTTTTCAAGTCCAGTCACAAAAATTATGTGTGATCCCCCCTCTTTTGTTGACCCTTTTTTGTCTGTCCACCCTTTATATCCATTATCTCAGATCACCAGCAAACTGTGGGCTTACACACCACTGCACAAATAATTTTGATTCCATAATGTGTTTTCTACAACCTATCATTGCTTACAATTACAGAGGAAAGAACCAGAAAACTATGGAGGAAACTGCATTTGCATTTACTTTTGAGTACAGAACATAAATTTTACCAATGCAAATTGCTCACAGGTAAGATAGAGACATTCTCTGTGCCTTTCAGGTCATGAAGTCACCCAGAGAAACACAAAAGGTTGTAAAGCAGACAGCTCTTTCTTTCATGCAGGTACCTGTGCCTCCTTTAATAATCAAAAGGGAGGGGTAAGCACATTTCAGAGATGATTTCTCCCATCTGAAAGTGATTGTCCAAGGTAAAACAGAAAATGCACCCTGGGAACCCCTCTTCCTCTCTCTCCATGTATTATGTGGAGAAGCTACAGTGAATTGCACCATAAACACTTTAAATTAAGTGAGATGAGCAATGTCCACAGAGCCAACTGTTGCCGAGTTTTTAAATAGCAGCAAGCCCACAGGCAGGATTTGAAGGCAGCTAATGGAGATCTGGCTTTTTGGGGAGGAAATTCTTATAAAAAAGCAGGAAAGTAATTGACTGTAAGTCAGGCAAAAAAGTGGAAATTCATATGCTCTTTAGAGACGGAAAATGACTCCAAGTACTTCATGGGAGAAGTTTGGTAGGGCTGTGTCATGGAGGACTTTAGCAGTAGAGGAGAACAACATCTGATAGAGAAGCAATGGGATATCCTGCCCAGTGAAGGGTTTTACTTTAAGATGAAAGGCTGGGTAAACACAAGTGACAGCAGCACATTGGACTGGGTTTAAAGGAGAAAAATCAAAATTATCATGTCATCACCTGTGACAACACATCTGGAGCTCCTCAGACCAAGAAAGACACAGACATACTGGAGTGAGTCTAGAGAAGAATACAAAGATGGTTAAGGGATTGGAGACTGATACATGAGGAAAGGCTGAGAGAGATGTGACTGTTTAGTCTGGAGAAGAGAAGGCTCAGGAGGATCTCAGTAATGAGCAAAAATCCTAGGGGGGATGGTGTAAGGAAGCTGTAGCCTGACTCTTCTCAGTGGTATTCAGTGAACAGATGAAAGGCAAGAGGCACAAACAGAAACCAAGAAGCTCTATTTAAATGGAAGATTATATATATATTAATAAAATGTATTTATTTTTATGATTAGAGTGGTCTACCACTAGCACAGGTATCCCACAGAGTTTGTGGATTGTCCATCCTTGGAGTTATTCAAAATTTGAGAGGACACAGTCCTGCTGTGGTGGTTGACTCTGCTTTGGGAAGCAGGGCTGACGTGGATCTCCCAAGGTCAGCCTTGTGGATCTATGGCAAAACCAGTGATTCCATTCTCCACAGAGAAGCTGACCTGGGTCCAACACAGACTGGTGCTGTGGTACTTCTTGTTCATTTCCTTGGGGATTTTTTTTGTGGGTTTGGTTGGGTTTTTAGTGTTTGTTGTTTGTTGATTTTTTAAATACAGCCACCTGTCAAAAAGTGGTCTCATCATCACCAATAGTTATTTTTAGATAATGGTGGTTCATTTAAAAAACTTACATTTACTAACAGTTACCACAGTTGGGTTTTCTTTAAGTGCTCACAAAGTGACTGCTACTAAGTAAACAGCATCAATGTCATCCGTGCAAGAGACAAAATGGGCAAGTAGAAAGAGCTTGCCTGCCTTTCCTGGACAGGACTGCAGTTCAGTGGAGTGGGAAGTAGGCTGAAAATGCATTTTCTCTGCTATTCTGGAATAGTTCTTCCAAAACTATGGACAAAACAAATCCCCACGTGCCACCCCCCACCTCAGTATACAGGGGTGGCGTGCAGGCCACAGTCCTGTGCATGGGAGGATTTTGGTACTTGACACGTGGCACAGAATGCCAGTGTTTGCCTCCAGGGAGTCAGGGATGCACATTTCATACATCCTATTTTATACACAGTTATCACATCCTTGCTGATTCATCTCTTCCTTGAGCATACTGTTTCCTCCCTCCCCACCTTATATTCCTCTCACACAGAATTCCTTCCTGCCTCTGTCACTCCTGTTGTGTATATCTGGATCCTGTCTGTTCCTGCTATCGCTTGCTTTGAAACGATACAACCAGAACACAATGGGCTTTAAGCATTTTTTTAGCTGAAGGTTAAGCTAGAAATCTTAAAAAGATGCACCTGTCTTGCATAACATCTCCTGTCTTTCCTGCACAGTAATGTTGAGAGAATAACTTCTTAGTATTTCGGTCTCCTTGCTGTTGTCAGAGACATGGATATAAAAATACAAAGTTATGCTTAATTGGTTAGAATCAATAAATGGCTCAAGAAGATATTCTATTAAAATAGTTTTCTTTTAAAAAAATAATAACCCAAAGAATATGCTACATGCTAAGACACTGAATCACTGAATTGTGCTAACTTTCATATTAAGTATAAGTTTAAGGCTGATCAAAAAGTTAACTGACGTCCTTTCTGGAAAAAAGCTGAATTCGGTATGTTTGAAACATTCTGCCATATAAATTCCAAATTTCAACCCAGTTTCTTGACTAGAATCTTCAAATGACAACAATTGTTTGAGAATAAAATAGACCATAGCAATTTGAGGTTTGTTTTTTTTTCCATATGAAGTTTGGGTTTTCTGTGAGTTTAGAACTGAAATTATTATGTGTTAGCATTTGTCATTGAATTAAATTTCTGTTTTTCAAATAGCTTTAATACACATACAAAAACCTTCACTGTAAGGATGGATTTTCTAAATATTTCTGTATTTAGATTTTCCTCCAGGTACATACGAAAAGAAATCTGGTGACCTCACTTTAAGCCCTAACAGATAATTATCACAGATCGTGGCACAGACAAATCTCTACACTCGGAGTTTTCAAAAGTGATCAGCAGCTGTTCCAGGTCGTGACTGATGGGAGTTGGCAAAGCTTTGTGGGAAAATGGCAAAATGCCTACATGTATACATCCAGCTCAAGTGTTACAGACTTTTCACATAAATAATAATCAGATTCCCCTAAACAACCTTTACAAGATGAGGAGGGGAGTGATGGGGGTTTGGCGAGATCTCATTTGTCTTCAATAGTTCATATTAATAACTGAATTCTCGAGAAGTCAAGACTTCCTAATCACGGAACAGAATTTTCCTCCGTGCCTTGGAAACCTGCCCCAGTGAATTCTTGTACCCAATATCCTTCCACGAGTGCAATACATAATTTCTTAAACCTATTTCTAAATTCAGGTCCTTGGAAGATATGTTTATATAAGGATTAATAGGAAACTGTTAGAGCTCAGCAGAAATAATGCATACAGCTACCACCTATAACCTTTTCAATACACAGGAGAGCACAAACTAAGACCTTCCAAATACCATAAATATTAGGGTTCTTTTCTTATGCAGGGCGGCAAATGGCACAGGGTTGGCTATTTCTCCTGTTTCAGAAGAACACGTCCTTTTGCCATATCGGGGGTGGAGGGGACGGGAGGATGACAGGGGAAGTTGTCCTTAGTGCCTCCCCCTTGCGCAGGTTGCTCTGATGTTTGCAGAGATGCCGTTCAGTCGCGGGCTGTCACTTTGCTGGGCAAGCGAGTTTAAATGACCACAGGGCGAGCTAACCCTCCTCCTCCTCCTCTCGGCTGCCCAAAGCCAGCGCCACGTATCCAGCCCGAAAAAAGGCACCGCCGCAACCCCGCTCCCCTTTCCCGGGTGGGGAGGGCGAGAAGGGAAAGGTGCCCGCCGCCGGGGGCTCACCATGCGAGATGCTGTGGAGCAAGGCGACGGCCAACATCCACATGCCCCCCGCCGCTCCCCCGCTCCCCGCTCCGGGCTCGCCCTCGCCCGCCGCGCCCNCGCGGCGCCCAGGTGTGTCCTTGGCTCGGGGAGGCGGGGGCAGGGCCACAGGTGACAAAATCCTCCGGCGCGGCCGCAGGAGCATCCCCGGCGGCGGCCGCGGCGGCGAGCCGGCTCCTCTCGCACGGCTCCTGTCGCACCGATCCTCACACGGCTCCCCTCGGGCGAGCAGGCGGGCACATCTTCCTTCCCCTCCTTTGCTTGCTTCTCTCCTCTCCTTGCCTGCTCCCCCTCCTTCCTTCTGAGCCCGCCGCTCACCTCCCCTGCGCAGGGCAGCGCTAACCCCAGCCCNTTCAATACACAGGAGAGCACAAACTAAGACCTTCCAAATACCATAAATATTAGGGTTCTTTTCTTATGCAGGGCGGCAAATGGCACAGGGTTGGCTATTTCTCCTGTTTCAGAAGAACACGTCCTTTTGCCATATCGGGGGTGGAGGGGACGGGAGGATGACAGGGGAAGTTGTCCTTAGTGCCTCCCCCTTGCGCAGGTTGCTCTGATGTTTGCAGAGATGCCGTTCAGTCGCGGGCTGTCACTTTGCTGGGCAAGCGAGTTTAAATGACCACAGGGCGAGCTAACCCTCCTCCTCCTCCTCCTCTCGGCTGCCCAAAGCCAGCGCCACGTATCCAGCCCGAAAAAAGGCACCGCCGCAACCCCGCTCCCCTTTCCCGGGTGGGGAGGGCGAGAAGGGAAAGGTGCCCGCCGCCGGGGGCTCACCATGCGAGATGCTGTGGAGCAAGGCGACGGCCAACATCCACATGCCCCCCGCCGCTCCCCCGCTCCCCGCTCCGGGCTCGCCCTCGCCCGCCGCGCCCNCGAGGAGACGAGAGAAAGCAAGAGCAAAGGAACCAGTGGTTGTGACAGATGCCGTAATATGGCAATATTGGTGTGTGCACAGAAAGCGCCGGCTTCACCGTGAGCAGCGCATTCCAGAGGGCACTCTAGGGGGCCAGTGGGAAGAGCTATTAGGTTGGATTATGATTATGTGTAAGACAGTGATTTCTTGTTTCAAAGGACGTTTGATCAGTCATAGAAAATTGTATATGTTGTATTCTATTCCTGTATTCCTACTGACTTTTCCTACTTGTAATATCCTCGCTGAGTTGTAAACCTTTCAGTGGATAGAATAGCTTGATTTCCCACTTGTGTATATAAGTCAAAGAGAGGGTGTAGGAGCTCTCCAGAATGTAGTATTTTCTCCTAGACTGGTGACAGCACTACTTGGGTTTGAGAACCAAACCACAGATCCCAGACCCAGATCATACAAATATTTAGCTCATTCTTTGCATGGGAAAAGGGGACTAGATGAGCAGCAGCTTTAAGTAAATAGATATTAAAAATTATTTTCCCTCGATGGCAAGAGAGTAGAAACTGGCCTTTCAAGTGGTCACAAAGGGGATTGGTCTTGGGAACTTCTTGATATGCAGAATCACAGAATCATCAAAGTTGGAAGAGAGCTTCAAGATCACCTAGTCCCACCAAGTCAGCATCACCATAAAGAGGCTATATGAAAGAAAATCTGAAGTGGTTGTATAGGGAGCTGAGCAAGAGACTGTGATAAAGACATAAAACTCCTCAACAAAGGCACAGCAATGAGACAAAAAGTATGGACACTGTAGTAGCTGAATCAATTAATAAGACAAAGTGGCAGATGCAAAGTTACCAAAGCTTTTAAAATATGGAATTATTTATTGTTTTACTTTTTGGACTGGCAGGGGAAATTATCTTCTGGGGTATATTTTGGCAGGAGACAGGTCTGTACATATATTCTTGGATGGCTCTTGCAGTGATAGAATATCTGCAGTGGAGAACAGGACACATGATGTGGTTAATGGGGGGAAAAATGGTAGATAATGCTTGTGATGAGTAAAAGGCAGAAAGTTCTGGATACATGAGCTGAGAGACTTGTCAAAAACAAACTCCAAAGTATGACTCGGAGCAGCAGTAAGGATGGAAATGTTGGCAGCGACAGAGAACGAGGAGGGAAATTAGAGAGAACTGGATGGATGGATATGGTTGGTGTCAATAGGATTAGCTGCTCAACACAGTATTTAGAGACAGAGCTAAATCACCTATATATATCCTCTCCATATTGGTGTATCTGGCAGGATTTGGGTTGTCCTGAGTGGGAGGACACCAGGGAGTGTCCCCATGCTGGTGACATGGAGGAATTAATGCCAGAGCAAGGAAATGAGTAAGAAGGAGGGATCCGTGGAAAAAAGAAGCAAGGAAAAGAGAGTGGCAAACCCCCCTGCAACATGCAGACCCCGAACTCCTGCACTGCCCGTGGCATCACTCGAGGGACTGAGTGCAATTTGCAGCCAAGCAAGGGCAGGGGGATGAGGAAAGGGGAGGAGAGGTGTCTGCACTGAACTGGAGTCTTAGGAAGAGGAAGAAATGGATTTCCCTAAGTTTTTATTTAGTTGAATATCTTCTTTTTTTCCTCAATATTCAAAACAGGAATGAAAAGTTGATTTTTGTTGGCTATGGGTTAAGCGGAATTCTCTGAGTTAAGTCTTTTTCTGAGAACATGTTGGTAACCCTGTAAGCAAATGCAATGCTTCAATAATACTTGATAAAGAACTGTTGGAAAAAGAAGAGAATAAAAAGAAATTAATTATTATTAGGATTCTAAACATGAGCTTGGCTTCCTCTTGCTTCTTACATAAATTAAATAAAGAAAAATATCAGCAAGAATTCTGTAGACCAATACAATTTTCTTTACTATAGTATGGATAGCAGGAGTTCTGTATCCAGAAATATTTCCCTTTGTATTTTACATACACTTTTATCAAAAAGAAATAATAATCAGTTGTGAAATAAATATTCTCCTTTTGGTTCAAAATTGTCAAAATCACTTCTTAAATCAGTAAAAGGGGAAAACAACCCAATAACTTGTCAGATAAATTCTTTGTTGGCTTTTGTATTAAATACTTTTGCTGTTGGCTTCCTGATTGTACAGCTTGGGAGTTCTACCGCACAAGCTTTCATGCAGTGAACATCTAGAAATGCATCTTAATGCTAAAACACGATGACTATGCACAGGTATTTTTCTTTTAATGACAAGAGGCTCGCTCCAAGTTCTCACTGTTCTGTGTTCGTTTCTTTGGGGAGGGACTTCCCAGTGGTCTTGCTGATGCTTTGTCTGACTCTGCAAGAAGAATTCCTGGAAAGATTAACATCTGAATATGTGGAATCCCATTGCACAGGCAGTCCTTTGGGCTTCCTCAGGGTGGACAGACTGCAGTCATACCTTTGTTGTGAAGGGATGTAGTCCACACTCTGCCTCGTGACTTACCTTACAGCTGCTTCTATTGCCTTCTCAGAACTCTTGACAATCTTTTGTGCCTTCGTCTTCCACAGCATCCCGTAAGTTTGGAGTGTGTTGTTATTTCTGTATTAAAGGACTGAAGTCCAGGGAAACCAAGGGCTGAGGCATTCAGGTACTGAAATAGTCTGTGTTGCAAAAGCCAAGTTTTAAGTGGGCTCAGACATATTGGAACTCACAACCTTATGTAGTACCCCATGTCCTGGTGGTTCATATAGCAAAATTAGGTACTGCAAAATGGGATTCAAGGAAAATAAGTGGAGAGGCACATTGGGAAACACCTCAAAGGAGAGTGCCCCAACATCCACTATGCAGTAGCCCGGAGGTTGGGCTGGAGAAGCAGAAGAGGAGACAGTTGGCTTCTGCTCTTGTTCTACACCCCACACAGAGAGAGCTGGGTTCAGATTATTACCTGACAAATATTACAGAAATGGGTGACCCTAGTTATCCTATCTTTGTAGAAGTTCACTTGCCTAGGAGACTTAACACCCAGCTCCTGCTTTTTTCCAAAGTAGTATTTTTCCATGCTTTCTTCACACAGACCAAGGGTGACTGAGATGATGTCATATGATGCCATAGCAACCTCATGTTCTCTGAGGGAAAGGAGCTGGAGTCCTTCTCCAAACCAAGCAGGAATGTCCTGGAACGTGGATCTCCCACCTTCAAAGCTAGTGCTCTCAGATTCTGAGCGTGGGATGACAAATGGGGCCATGAGGAAGGACACCATCCAATTCCACACTTATGTGGCAGAAGGGCAGCAGACCAGCATGTGCTGGGGAGCAAGCCAGGATTGTCAGCACCCTCAAGACATGAGCATCTTCCTACCTGCTCTGGGGCCAGAAATCCAGGGGCTGACTGTAGACCTATCTAGTCCTACAGTGATACTCTGTGCTGAAGGCTTTTCTTTTCACAAAAACATAAGGAAAGATATGTACTAACAGGAGAATTTATACTCTTCCATTCCCTGTGATTTTCTAAACATAATTTTCAATTTCTAATTCATGAAAGCCTCCTTGCAGTTTGTTCTCAAGTCCTTCTGTCGTCTGCCTAGCACTTTCTTTTTTTTCTGAAAGTACCCAAGTCATTAAAAATGCAAGTACAACTATATATATCTCTCTAATACTATATATATTGTTATGGAGATAGTTCTAAGAGATAACATTATGAAGGATCTTATGAAAGATCTTATCTTCATGAGAAAGCTATTTTAATACCTTACCAAAGGTAACTGGGGATCAGTTTTGCCCTGTGTAATTAGCTAAAATTACCTCAACCTTCTCTTCAAGCTGGATGAACAACATGCAGAACTGTTATCTTAGGTATTCTTGGTTCTAAATCTCTTCATGTTGAAGAATAAAATGTGAGGAGCAGAGAGGAGGGGAAGTAAGAATAGGGAGGGAAGGCTCATCTATACCCAGCTAACTCCTCCCAGCACCAGGGCTTATTGCAACATATTTTAACCTGTCTACCTACAGTTATTCCACAGGATCCATTCTCGCAGAGATTTATGCCATAATTCCTGGATTCAAGTCCTCTGCAGAGGGACAGGAGCATCTGAAACCTGTAGGCAGATGGAACAAAAGCTAATTCAGTAAGTGAACAAGGCCCCTTCCCATCCCCAGATGAGCATATATTCAGCAACCTTGTTCATGCTCATGCTCAAGCCTGTCCTTTCTCTCCCTCTCACTGGAGCATCTGGGTCTAGTTAAATGTGTCTCAGCACATGACAGGCTATGTCAGAGTCTCTCTCCACAATCAGGCTGTCTGAAGTTCCAAATAATCTCAGGTTGACTCCTGCCACCCCACATTAGGAAAAAATTACTTGCACAGGTAATAAAACTCAATCTTGTCAACAAGTTTTAACTAAACATGCAAAAGGAGCAGGTGTAATTTTAGAAAGCCCCGAGTTATTGCCCTGAACAACAAAGTGGCAGGTGCACGTTCTCAGTCAGGGATTCTGATGTAATTTCTGCCAGATCTTCCACTTGTTTTCCTCAGTCTTCATCAGAGAGAGGATCAGCAAATTGGCATTTATCCAATCCCAGCCCCACTTAGGTACCAACCAAAGTGCTCATCCTAAGTATCAGAGCTGGATGAGGTGAACCTCAAAGTTGGGTGTTGTAAGTAAGCTGTGGGTTTTTTTTAACTCCCCTCCTCAGCTGCCTTAGCTGCACATCAAACATCCAGAGTGGGGGAGTCACTTCAGACCTGTGAATCCTCCTCAAGCAGAGCCTCAGGACAGGTGAGGAACTGCACAATATCATTCCCTGTGATGCCACAGCACAGCAATGTGATTTTTGCTATCACTCCCTAAGTAAATTTTAAAAAATAGGTTGTATCAGCTACACCAAGCTGGGCCAAGAAATCTAAAATCCCTAAGGCTGAATAAAAATCTCCCACTGTCGTCTCTACCTGACCGCTGCTGGTACACACAGCTCAGTGTCAGGCTTTACCCAAGCCTGAAGCCAAATGGTCGGTGTCTTTCATAGTGTTATCACTGCCATGGGGAGCTTTTCGCAGAACAGAGAGCATTACAATTTTTGTTGCAAGGAACAGCTGATGAGGTGCTTTTGCTGCTATGAATTAAAGAGCAAAGTTGACATCCTGAATATGCCTTGGCTCCACTTCCCTTTATCATCCCAGAGAACTCCTTAGGTTCCTAGAGCTGTGTCTTGCCACAGTTCACCTGTGAAAAAAAGAGAATGAAAGACTCAAAAATAGGGCAAGACATTTTGGGCAGAAGACAGTTTCTTGAGCAGATGTTTAAATAATGTTTCTTCAAAAAAGGCAGGCCTCATTCTCCTGAAATAAAACACTATCTGTATCAACTAAGTAGATCTAGAGTGTTTTTAGTGATTCTCAGCAACTGCAAACAGTGGGAGGTACCAATAAGGAAACAGCATGACCGAACTAATTTCCTTTGACATGGCAATAACCCCAAGTAAATCTGCTTTCTCTTCAAAGAGGCAAAGCTCGAGACAGTACTGCATGTGGGGAACTCTTCACTGGGGTCACTTGTTTCATGTTCTGGTGTCATATTGAGAAAATCCACATGTGGAAACGTCATTTAACAACAGGTCAGTAATAAACTGTTGGTGGATCTGTGACTGACTCATGAATCAACTCTGCCTTTATTAATATTACCTTTTCACAGTGATGCTGTCAGTGTATGAGATTTTTCAAGGGAATGCAAAGGATTTGGGGTTAAACAAAAGTCATTTCTCCAGGGGCAAATTTCCTCCACGTTTTTTCATGGACAAATTGTTTTTTGCCTCCTACTTCAGCTCCCTCTGCCCTCATCATCCCAGTAGTGCCTTGTAACTAAGAGGGCTGTGAGCAGAAAAGAGGTCAGGTGGCTTCAGAAGTAAACTGTTCTGCAGACAGGCATCTCAAACCCATTAGCAAATAGTCAAGGTGTTTGAAAACAGGAATATGCACACACAAACCACAATGGAAAAACAATGCTGTGGGTCAACATCGGATGAATGCTCTCTTTAGTTGACTGGCCAAAATATTGCTGGCTGGACGCCAGTCAGAGTGATGGTTGGCTTAGAATGGCTTTTAACTGACCACTTCATCATGTTTTATTGTGCCTCAACATGCCCAGGCAGGAAAGCACCTCCTGGCATGTCTTTACTGTCTGTCACCCCGTGATGGATGGGAGAGACCTTGCCTCTCACTTGGTTCCAGTGGTGTAACTGATACTGTAATTTCAGATGCTGTGTACCCCATAGAGAAATGCTGGAGCACCTGAACCCTTCCACAGTGCTATTTCCCGACAAGGGAAAGGGATCCAGCTACCAAATGAAACGTGCCATGGGACCAGAGCCCTAGGAGAGTTCACAACAAGTAGCCCTCAGCCACGTGTTTTCTGTCTCTCTCCGTCTCAGTGGCTCCACTTGCAGAGCTGAAGGAGGGAAAAAACATTTCCTTCTTTGCAAAGCAGTGGAGCTCTCCTGAAGGAAGGGCCACAGGGATCCAGGATATGGCACAGGCTGATGCACACTGAAGAGAGGAAGGAGGGAAGGAAGCCTGCTGAGATCAGGTGATTGCTCAGGCAGGCAGGGCTTGCTAATGAATGCATCAAGAATGTACTTGATTTTCAGTTTTGTATGAACTCAAGGAAAGGTTCCTCTGGGGAATTTACAGCCTTCGCTTCTGAGAAGCAATGGAGATGAAAGCCATGATCGATAATTCTGGAATTTCATAAAACGGCATAAAACTTCCTGCACAAAATACAGCAATTTCATGAGGTTCACCCCAGAACATGGAACCTGCTCCTTAAAAAGTACAAACACAGGTTTTGCCACCTTTCCCCCAAAGTGCAGGGTGGATTTCTTTGGCTCTACCTTATCTGAGGTGAAAACAAAGCAAAAGCAGATATATCCATGGCAGATTTGTAATACACACAGAAAGAGAATTAAGAGGCACAGGCATAATCTACAGATCTGAAAGGTTTGACCTGTGACACATGCACCAAAAAAATGGTCAATAAGTAATTAAAGAGGTGGATTCAATTATCTCAACCAATGCAGTTTTTTTGGCTGCAAGAGCCCTGTGCTTTTCTTGTGTCATTTGTTTTACTGGCTTCCTCAGTGAAGAGGTGATGGAAGGTCCTTTCCCCTGACCTAATTAGGCAAAACTAGGTCTTCATATCTGCTGCTTTTGGATGGCTCAGATTTCTAGGAGTCCAGTTAAGACCCACAGTAGGAACATTGTTTTAAAGCATCATCCAAGGCTGAGGTTTGCCTCAGCAATAACACCCATGGGGAGGGACAGCTGCTTCTTTTTCCTGTTGTCTGATTGGAGCAAAACAGATTATTAACCCTCATGGAATTACTGATTTACCAGCAGCGCCATTGCAGTGTGCAGTCATTGCTCCAGGTAGAAAGTAATACCTGAAAAATGTATTGGTTAATAAATCAACATCAGATTTTAATATTAATTGTCCCTTTGAAAGTGATTCTCACCAAATACCACAGTTAGTGGCTGCTTTGCTAACATGTTAATGGGTCATTAACTAAAACCAGTCATTAGCTGCTGCTGTTACAGTTTCCATAAGGATTTATTCAGGCAACTTCATGTATTATTAAAAGAAAGTTCGTGGCTCTAATGTTCTGAAACTTTGTCTCCCTCAGGCTTCCACTGATGTTGCTTCAAAGGTGGAAACATTTGCCAAACAAGTAATTGTGTCATTCAGCTCAGTTCAGTTCTTTAAAATAACATTTCTTGCTCTAAAAATTCCCTTTTGCCGTGTTCTCCCTTTTCAAGGAGAAAGTGACTGTGTATAAAATAAATATGAATGTAAATATAGAAGTATATATAGCCTTGTAAATATAAAAGTGTGTATAGCTTTGTAAATATAAAAGGATGTATAGCTTTGTTAGTTTTCATAGCTGCTAAATCAAAAGGAGGTGGACCTGGCATATCAAAAAAGAAGCTTAGAAAGTTGGGTCTGTCAATATGATTAAAACCACTAAGAGGAAATTCTTCCTTACACAGTGTATTACTAAACCATGAAACTCATTGCCCATAGAAGTCATTAGGGCCAAGATCATATCAAGGTTCACCATGGAGCTCAAACTTCACGCAGTTCTCAGGAATTCTAAGCCTTGTTCTCCCATAATTGAAGATAGTTTTAAACTCTGGAACATGAGGCTTAGAATTCCCTTCATGACTTCCCATGGTAATTAACTCCTCAGTCTAAATAAAATCTGTAATTACTAGCAGTCAGAGTGTCATACTTAGGTCAAAAGTTTTCTATTTGCACCTTATGTGGTCTTTCAATGGACCATGGATGAAATTAATGTCACCTGAGTCTGAGAAGGCTTATGCTTTTTACACCTCTGTTTTCTTGACTTTGTATCTTTTTTCTTCCTTTCTTTCTTTTTTTCCACTAGAGGAAATATATCTGAAAACAAGAGTTTCACACTTACAGCTCATCACATTCCTAGTGTTCTACCAAGAATTTAAAATACTGACAGTTTCCATGTGGTGAGATGAAGGGGAAAAAAAAACCCCACATTTTCCCTCCAGCCTGTAAAATCAGATTCACTCTCACCATCAGCTCTGTGCTGCCCTACCCCATGTCCTCGAGCACAATTGCTTTGAATTAATCTGGACCCTGAAAAAAACATGTGAAGTTGCAGGAAAGAAAGGGGAGGGATAAGAGCCTCTGCCTCACCTCAGTGCAAGAGCTGAGCTTTTGTGGCTACAGTTAAATTTTTGCACAATTTCACAACTTGCTGTAGTTGGACAGTGCATGTTGGCCTCCAGAAGTGTTGCATATTCCAATTCCTTCAACAATGTATGTCTAAAAATCATATTGCCACAAACAAATTGGCAGATTTTATTCACAGTTTATGTCAACCCAAAGAAAGCAAGCCATCAAACCACAGCAATTTACAATGCTGCATAAAAATAAAGCTCTGATTTACAGGCTGCTAAAGGTTTGTAGCCTGGTACTAAATGGTTCAAATTGCATCCTATATTGTTATCTGTGGATAAGCTGATATTGGTTATGAATGCTGAGTTTTCTCCAAGTTTATTTCATCTCTGCAAGGCAGTGCTGCAGAGATTCATCTACGAGTACTGCAGTGATAATGTCTTAATTTATATCTCTTGGGGGAAAACAGAGAAACACCAAGCTTGTGAATGATATCTGATGATAAAACTTCATGACTTCACGTTTTTTTAAGAAATCATCTGTGAAACATTCTTCTATACTAAAAAAAACCCACTTCAGTGCTATCCCTAAAACACCTGTTCCCACTGAGATTCCTATGGCTTCATGGAAAGCCTGGTTTTGTGCCTGATTAATTATAACATCTATAGCAAGATCTGCACTGCTTTTATTTTTATTAGCAACTGCTGGTTAACTGAATAACTGCTCGCTCTCAAAATGTGCTGTACCTTTGGAAAGCAAGAATTCATCTACAAGGAAGTGAAAGTAGGATGTCTGTAAGTGCTAAACTTACATGCACCTGCTTTTACATAAGCCAATGTGGTTTTAGTGATAAAAATCACAGTCTTTCAGCTCCAAATGAATCCTTTAAATTAGGAAGACTCAAGTTTCATGGTTAGAAATACCTTCTATCCTCACAAGACACATAGATTTCCTTCTCAGCAGAGGTGTCTGAAAACGTAAGCTGAAGACCACTTTTAAAAAAAAAAAGAAGAAGAAATTTGGCATCCAATATATTATGGAAATAAAAAAAAATACCTCAATGCATTTGACTGTGTGAAATAATGTCTCATAAGAGATGAAGAAGGTGCCAAGATTCACAACATAAAATAGTCCTCAAGTGAACATTTCAGTACCGTGACCCATCAAACATAGTCACAGAAGACCACATTGTGCACATCCATTCATAACTCTCTTGTACAGAAAGAAAAAACAACCCCACAACCAAAAAGCCACAATAAACAGAAAGCAAAACAAAAATAAATCAAAATAAACAAACACCAAACCCCCCAAATGTTTCCATTTTCCAGTAAGAACCCTGAATATGTTCTAGTTTTCATACCCCCAAGTCTCCTTCATCCATATATGATACCATATGGCTGTATTCTTGTTCTCGTGCTTTCCTTTATCTGGAAGGAAAAATATCCTGGAAGATCAATGAAAACCATCCTGTGTTCCATCTGTTCTTGGTCCTGTTCTGTCACAATACCTTGATGATGTCACAATGATGTCATTTATTAGTTAGGAAAGGGATAGTCTGTAACTTTTGCTGAATTCTTTTCTAAGCATTCACTTGCCTTCCCAAAACACCCTTTGTTTCTTGTGCCTACCAACCCTTGGTATGTCTGAAACATGTTCTGTGCTCTCTGCAACTGAGAATATATATATATTTTTTTTTTCAATTTAGTTTTCTTTAATCAGCCTAATAGAACATGTACCTTCTTCTTAGTTAGGGCTCAAACAACACAATACATTTTTACAAGCCTACAGGAGCTCACTTAATACATATTTGGCTTTGAATTATTCTGGTAATTTGTAACAAAAAAAGAAAATGGGAGTGAGTGATTAACAGGAAAACAGCTCTTATACATTACTGTGTGTCTCCAAGTAACTTAAATAAAATGAATGAAAAGAAAGGTGGAGGGTTAGGAAAAGTCACAAGGCTAAATCATACCATACCAAATTATCACTCAGAGATTCACTACCAGTTGATAAAAAAAGAACAGTAAATCAGACGTACCCATGTGCCTACGATATTTAAAAGAAGTTCTCTTAGCAAAATCACTGCCTCCCTCAAACAATGAGGTTGTTAGCAGGGGCATTGTGCTTTCATTGGCTATCCAGGCCATATTTGTATGTTAAAGACTCGATTATAATCAATGGCCTGGTGTCATAGTAGCCAATCCTTCTTCCTCTAATTGATTTCCAACCCAAGGAGAAAGGCCACATGCAGACAGCCGTGTGTTAATCCTACCCATTCTCTGCTCTGGCCAGGTATGAGTCAGCTCCAGTCCAAAAGCCATAAATCCCCATTAATGAGGCACTGAGAGATAGGTCTTATCACCGTGGACTAATTACTGCACTAACAAGGCAAGCTTTGAGTGTGGGTGAAGTCAGGCCCGT
The DNA here is from genome assembly GCA_013396755.1 of Sclerurus mexicanus. NCBI lineage: Eukaryota > Metazoa > Chordata > Aves > Passeriformes > Furnariidae > Sclerurus > Sclerurus mexicanus. The sequence continues at coordinate 672,814 of VWZF01003765.1, forward strand.
CTGTGTCAGAGAACAGGTATGAGAAACACTATTAACGCTGCTGGGACTTGTCAAGCTTGTTGCTGGAATTGGTCCTTTGTATAAAAATGACATGATAATAAACATGGAAATATCACAGAAAACATTCACTTGGGAGGAAGTTCAGAAGAGGTTTGGGTTGTGAGGCAAACACAGCTCGAGCTGATTGATGGAGACGATCTTTCCCCTCTGCTCAGGACTGGGTGGGTCACACCCGGAGTCCAGTTCTGGGCTCTCTGGTACAAGAGTGGGACATCCTGGAGAGTGCCCAGCAAAGGGCCACAAAGACAATTAATGGACTGAAGAATATGAAAACAGACGGAGAAAGCTGGGACTATTTAGCCTGAAGAAGAGAAGATTCAAGATCTTAACCCTGTGTAAAATCAGCTGACAGGAGGTGTAGAGAAGATGCTGTGATCTCAGTGCTGCCCAGTAAAAGGGCAAGAGGAAAGGGACACAGGATGAAATATATGCAATTCCACTTTAACATAGTAATTATGAGGGTTTTTTTAAGTGAAAGGGTGATCAAATACTGGGAACAGTTTTCCCAGAAAAGCTGTCGAGTACTTCATCCTTGAAGACACGAGAAACTTGACTGGACTTGGTCCTAAGGAATCACAGAATCACAGGATATTCTGAGCTGGAAGGGACCCACAAAGATCATAAAGTCCAACTCTTAGCCCTGCACAGGACCAATCCCAGGAGTCTGCTATAGTTGACCCTGCTTTGTGCAGAAGGGCTGGACTCAACAATCTTAAGGGCTCCTTTCTAACCTCAGTTATTCCCTGATTCTGTTGTTTCTTCAAAATAAAAACATTTAAAGAAAAAATAATTCATAGAAAGAATTCAGTCACTAGGGAAAAACAGTCAACACCAGAAGGAAATTCATTCTGTGCTGTGCCAAGCCAGAAATGAGGTTGGTAACATCAGCTGCACCTTTTTTCTCCAGTGCAAACAAAGCTCAGCCAGCTCTCATTTCAACATCCAAAATTAGATGAGATGAATTCCAATCTTCTTCACCAAATCATAGTCAGCGCCCACGTTGCTCACCCGGGCTGAAACACACATCAATTACAGACATGCTGTGTATCCATGCATCCAGAACCAACTAATTGGAGCTGATTGGAGCTCCACCAGGAGCTGATTTTCATTCCACGTTACCACAACAGGAGCTTGGACAGAAGAGCAGAGCAGCTTCCTGTGTGCAAAGACTTGGTGGTATTTTAATGTGAGGTATGAAATGCTCAGTGGCAGCAAAACACGGTGCCAGATCTGCAGCTCAGCCCCGAGAACTCAATGTTCTGAAGAGAGAGATCACTGGAGAGATCTCACCTTGCAAGGATCTTCACCACAGAATCCTAACTTGGCTGTCAGGGGAAAATAGAGGATCACGTTATCCACCAGCAGGATGAATCACGAGGAGCAAAATCCGTGGCAGTTAGAACACAGCCACACAGCTACTCATGCTTGCATAATCCTATTAAACAGTTTCATTCATTTCTGCTTGTTAAAGTAATACGATGACTTCCTCTAGTTTCAAACATGGCAATGAAAGGAAGCTTTCCTCTCCTCAGCCTGCTGTGCTGCTTTACCGCCAAAGGCAACAGCTTTTTCATCCAAAGTAAGAGTTACAAGATGAAATGCACTTACCAGCGTGGGGGGGGAGGGAAAGAAAGAAATGAAAAAGGGAAACGGGCCCTTCTCACCTGCCCGTGTATAACTGTGTGAGCTAAATTAAAAACACACATTGTCAGCTGGAAACTCATTTGCGTGAAGAACCGCTGGCAGGTTTTTGACAGTGCATGGGGAGAGCAGAGAAGGGTGTCTTTCCCTTCCCCTTGCCTCATCAGCATTACAGAAGAGAGAGCTGAGGAGCAGTTCTACTGCAAGGCTGAGGCAGCTTTTGTGAGTGTAAGTCACAGGATTCAAAACACAGTGTAAGGGAGAGTCTGCTTTGGAGTCCATTTATAACTCAGGGCAGGACGGACGTGGAACAGAAGCCTGGAGCCTCAGGGACCTGCTGCATAAAGAAGGAGGTGCCGGTTTTGAAAGCCAAAGACGGAAATGTAGCGATCATGAAAGTGCAGGCACCTTCTCCTGCAGTCCCCTCAATGCTCTGTCATTTCAATGCACAGAAAAGGCTAGCAGCAGTTCGCTCCCCACTGCTGCCAGCTCCCGAATGCTGCATTGGGAGCATTAAAGAATTAGAAGTGAATTGATGGTGATCAATGCACCTTAGCTCAGTACCACCAGAATTAAAGAGATTCTTACCCGGTATCTTCAATGGAAGCAGAATTACTGCCTGAATAACAGTGCTTTGGGACTTACTCCTTTACCATCAACTAGGAACAATATTTTAAAAGGCTTGAGTCATAATCACGGTTTTTAATTCACCTGGGCAGCTCAGTCTCACTGGTGACACAATAATTTCAGCCTGTCTCTCCTCACCACGGTGGCAGCACCTGCCTCTGCTTGTTGTCTGAGTCTCTTGAGCAAGCAGAACTTGCAGAATTGTTTTTAGACAGCAAAAAGGCAGCTTGGTCGATCTCTCTCAAGGCACCTCTAGTTATTAATCAAAGAGGTAATCTTCACCTTTCTGGGATTAAACCATGGAAATGAGAAAGGGCTGTTTCCCACTTTGTAAGGACCACATTTTCTGATGCCTTCAGTGACCTTCAGGGATGGGGAGTTTTGCAGGACCTGGCACTGATTATTCCTGTATCCTGCATATGCTTCCAGCATCCTGTCAGACCTGCATGTCCTGCAGCTTCTGTTTCTTGCTGCTGTCTGGCCATGCTCTGCATAGGTTGCTTACCCTCTCTCTCTCCTGACTGCCCTTCATTCAACTTTACTGTTTTTTTCTTGATTAATTTTCCCTGGTTTTATTTTTTTTGGGTTTTTTTGTTTGTTTGGGGGTTGGGCTCTTTTTGTTTTTGTTTTACTTTCCCAAAATAAATCAGAAGGCATATTAGATACTTATTTTCCTGGAAATACTTTTAGGCATAAACTGAATGAAGATTAACTCAGTTTTTCCGTGTTTTACTTAATTACTCTCCCCTTGCACGCCTGTTTAGACTGTCAGTGTTGAACTTTGTCTTCCTGCCCATTTGCAAACCATTATGGGGCCAATACAGCACGCAGAGCAAACTCGGAGTTGTAGGGTATGTTTAGTGAATGAGTTGTAATTCTCAGGTGGATTGAGGAGCATTTAAAGATGTGGGGTTTTTTTCACAGTGAATTTTTGTTTTCTTTCCCTAAAACTGCCATCCTTTGTCCCAAAACTCTATTGAGCTTCTCTGGGATGTAGTCCTGGATCTTGTAGTTCTCCTCAGCTATTCAGTTTAAGACTTAAAGGGAACATTTGACTGGAAGACAGGACTTCTTGGTGTCAGGATGGAGTAGAGAAAAGAATTGTGGTCACACCAGTAATGACTGATGGAAGCAGAAGAATTACCAATAAGGAATCAAATTTATTTTGTTTAGATTGCTTTCTAACAATGGCTTCTTTAAAGCTGTGTAGGAATGCATGTTAAATTGTAGGGAAAAGGAATATATAATCTCTCAGGTCTTTATCTTCTCTCAGAGAGTGCAAATAAAATTTACACAGCTAATTTTAATGCCATATATATAAAAAGATTTACCATATCCACACACCGAAAAGACATGCAACAGTATTGTTCTCTCAAAACTAATATCCAACTCCCATTTTACTTGAGAAATTGAGAACTTCCATTTTATTTGAAAAGTACTTTAGGAACAACAGCAAAATAACTGCAGATTGCCATGGAAAGAAGAATGGCAACATATCCTTACATTTTCCCCCTTCCCATTGTTCCTTCTCCCAATTTCTCTCAATTTCCTCGTAACATAATAAGACTCTCACAGAAAATGCCAAGATTAATTTGTGTGGGGGGATGGAAAATATTATTCTCAGACATGCAAAATGTTCAGAACAGTTGAGTCTCACTGTCATTAGTGAGAAAAAACTAAGTTGTGTCTTGCAGCTGCAACTGTTATTTGGCTGATTGTGCAATTAATTACTTTCCAGTAAATTCCAGTCGGTGTTTGTGACAGGAATATTTATTGGGAATCACTCAGGAGAAAAGCAGCCATCCCCAACTGACCAATACACAAAGATATAGTCTCCAAAATGCCTGGATATTGAGACAACACTTTTTTGTGATGTTGTGGCACAAGGCAAAGCTGAACAAGCCAAAGCCAAGATCATGCACTCTAGCAAACAAAGGAAATCTGTTTTTTCAATTTTTTTCACATTAAAATTGGCACACCAGTAAGTGCTGAAGTACATGACTACTCTTAACTCTGTCTCTTCTCCCTTATTGCTTAAGTCCTTCTCTTCACCCATGTGCTTAACTCAGACGAGTAAGATCACACATGTACACCGAGATTCAAAGGATCTGGGCCACCAGATTTCACATGTTCATAGGTAGGATATAGGAACCAAAGCTGACACTCTGCGGAATAATTTTTGCCCTGCTGCTTCAGTCTAGAGTGATCAGACCATGGCTTGACTTCAGAGGGGTCACAACAGCAGTGGGTTTTTACAGTTTGCTAAAAAAATGATAAATCTCACATGATTTGCATGGACAGTACAAAACAAGCACAAAGGTGCTTTCGTTTTTGTGTTCTTTTTTAACCACAATTGAAAACCTCACACGAGGAGCTCATGAGTGGAATGTGTGGTCTATTCAAGGACCACCACTTATATCAAGTTCAAGATCAAATACAGAGAACTCCAAAACTAAAAGCAGCAGCATTTGCAGCTTCAGGTGATGAAGCAGGGCCTCAAATTGAGCTCTGTGGCAACTCCGTGTTTTCTCTGACTGCACAACACACGGCAGGCAGTCACAGAACCACAGAATCACAGAATGCTGGGGGTTGGAAGGGACCTCTGGACATCATCTAGTCCAACTCCCCTGCTAAACCAGGTTTATCTAGAGCAGACTGCAAAGGCAGGAGAATCCACAGCCTCTCTTGGCAACTTGTTCTACTGCTCTGTCATCCTCAAGGTAAAGAAGCTTTTTCCACACATTCATATGAGTCAAACAGACAAAAAGCTGGCTCCAAGGTCTGAGGTAAACTGCCATTCAAATCCCAGAAGGTTCCCCATATACATGACAGTTCCTATTTAGACTCACTCTTAGCTGGAAAGTCAACACACATCTCCCTGTCAGAGGAGACATTCAAGATTCATCCACACTGATATTTGGAGTTAATCTTGTACCCACCTTCAGCCAGATCCAGTAAAATGAGCTTCCCTTTCTTCATCAGAACAGTGGTGGAAGGTAGGATTTATGTGTGAGATTAAGGTTGATCCCACCTATCAAAGCAGGTATTGACAAACAGGGGGCTTCTTATCTTCTCCCTCCCGAGACTGTCGTGTGTCTGAGGAGCCTGAACAGAAGCCAAAATGTGTTTGCCACATGAAGATTTATGTCCAGCCAAGACTGTATTTCAAAGACTGAATGAGGGACATCAGACTGAGAGGTAACTAAGAGCTCCAGCTGAATGTGAGGTCGGACTCAGAGGTTCTGTGCTCGGGCACAAAGGGGGGTTTGCAGCACTCACTGCCCTGTGAATGACAAAACCCCATTTCCAGGAGTGACAGTGGGTGTGTCACAATCCCTGGCTGCGCTGGGAGCATCCCTCCTTTTAGAAGGTCCAAAGGGAACACTGAAACCACATCGGAGTCTCCTATGGAAAAGCGGGAACAATCACAAGTCAAAAAGTCTTGCCCCAGCCCCCAGCCCTGTTCAGATAGGGGGTTAAACTTAGTGCCTCCCAAATCTTAAAACTGTGATTTAGTTGTGTGTTCTGATCAAAAGATTCCTAATTTTCTTTTACTTAACAAATAAAGTCTCAAGAAAGAATAGCTACTTGTACTGTAGCACAGTGTAAAATGGAAGCTTCCAGAAGTTTTAATATCTTGAATGTTTTGGGGGTTTTTAAATGGAAAAATTAATTGGTCCAGAAACCTGTTTTGTTGTTTATGCCTCCTTCTAAAATAGTCTATTTTTATAGTTTCCCTTTTTCTTTCTTTTTAACAGTAGGTTTGCATGAACTAAAATACTGATTCGTTAATTACAATGAAATCAGGCAGAGGATTTTTCACTGCTGATCTAAGGGAAAAAAACAAACAACAAAACTGAAGAGATTTGCAAAGTATTTAAGCAATGAATGGCAAAACATCCAGAGAATTTGAAAATTAGCCCACAGTTACGTGATAATTTACAGTTTCTTTTTTGTATAATCTGAAAATCCCAATTTTCATGGTATGTGGAGTTCAAAAGTCTGTTTGTACTAGAATTTTGTAAAGTGATGACAAGGAAAATATTTATAAACTTCTGTCTGTTCAGTACCTGTTTTGCAACTTTTTAGCATTTTATCTGTTCTTCATTTTTTTGAATTTTATAGAAAAATACTGAAAACCGTTTTCACCAAAAGGACACGATTTCACTGAAAGAAAAGCAGCATACAAAAGAATGTGCTACCACAAGGTCAGAAAGATGGGTATTTGCACAAAATAAAGCAAAGCTGTGTTTTCCTGAAAGAGAAAAACATAACAATTCTTCAAGGAATGACAAGGAAAAAGGTCAAGGGAAGGCATTATATATTTATACTGAATATACCAAGAATACGTAACAATGGGGAGGGAAATAGTAATTTTATTAGTGACAGAAAAACTATGCAAGTCCATTCTTGATACCTTGAATCCACTCACACACAAACACACACTTGTGCAGGTAATTGTACAGACCAGGGAGAAAGGAAATAAAAAAACAAGCCAGAAGTGCATTCCATGACAGAAACCAAATATGACGAGGGAGGAGAGAAATATGAAAGCTCAGAAAAAGTATTAGGTTAATTAATTTTATAATCACACCTTTCACAAGAGATTTTTCAAAGGTTAAATCAAGCAAACACCGAAACAAGTTTTGAAATTCAGCAGCCACAAACCCCAGAATCGTCACGGGTGCCAAAGTCCTGCTCTGCTCGCTGTGGCACGAGGCATTTCCACCGGAATTCCCCAGGCAGCCGGCTGATATTGCTGCAGACTTTAGTAAATCCAGATGACTCCAGGAGGGGCTGACTGCACGGAATCACTCCGGCATAAACCTCCAGTAATTCAGAGGATGCTCAGACCCGAGAGATGAAGGGTTATGTGTGAAAAAATCCTGCAGTATTCACATGGAAACATAGAAAACCCCAGAAATAAATACACTGTAAAGCTTTTGTATGAAAGCTCACCAAGCTACCACTGAGATATTTAATCTTTTTTTTTTTTGTCGTTTTTGTCGATAAACATTTTTTTAACATCCAAATAATTCATTTACATGCAGGTCTTATTTTTACATTTAGTAATTTAGCAGCACTTAGCAAAGCCCAGCGATTGCAGGCTTTGCTAAATGACACTCAAATAATCAAAACAAGGTAAGGAAATGATGGAAAAGGTAAAAGAAAAATATCTGAGAGTAAAATAGCACATTTTCTCAATAACTTCACAACCATACAATTGTGAAAAATCATCGCTAGAATTACAATAAAATGTTGGTGCCTGTTTTCTTTTTTTTTTTCTGAAAAATAGACATCTTTTGATGTTGCTGCTGCACAGTGTGAAAAACGCCAACAATGTATAAGCCTGTTAACAAACAGCAGAGAATGTATCTCCTCTCTGTCTTGAGACACTGTGTTCTTCATTTCAGGATAATCTGTTTCTGTCCTAGGACCCTGAATGCTATCCCTGTTATTTAAGAGCATTCATTTATGTCATTAATTCCTTTAAGTCGAATTTTACAATGGTAGCAAACCCTGAGCTTTCACGACATTGGTGAAATGACTGTCTTTAAGGATATAAACTCTCTATAATTTTGCCAGAGCTTCTAGAAAATGATCTCTTATGGAACTTAGAGCATATATTGGAAGCAGGTCAGCAACTTCATTTACCTTAAACATATATTACAGGATTTTGTCATCACTTTTTACTTTGAACCATGAAAAATTCCCCCTCGAGTAGCACACTTTATATTCCAATTATCTTATTTGTCATGGCCAAGACAACTCTCATTTAGCAACATCCAAATAATTGAATTTCCCCTCCTGGTTGTTTTGTCATTCCTGAAACAGTCTCAAAAAGCTACTCAGGGTCAAGGTGTTGATACAAACACATGAACTGCTCCGTGTCTGCACTCCAGTGTCCTGAAGAGCCATAAGGCATGCTCATATTTTGGCCAAGAATATCAATATATTGAAAGTACTCCATTTCCTGAGTTTCTTTCAGGACCATGGAAAGAGAATTCTAGTAGATGACCTGGGATTAAGTAGTGGATTAAATCCTGCATTCAGTGAGGATACAGGGAAAAGTCCCATTTCCCTCAACAGCAACAAAGTTTGGCCAAAGCTGAGATTGACTGAAAATCACACCCTGCTGTCTGCACTGAGTGTCTCTGGCTTCCTCTTAGAGAAAATACATGTTAAGTGTTTGAAAAATCAGTGTATTTAATACTTATCTGCCTTCACCGAATTTAATTTCTCTGGTAACATCACTACCTTCAAACTCAATAGTCTAAGCTGACAAAACTCTGTGAAAACCAGCAAGAATTCTTAGGTTCAGGGAAGAGAAAGAAGTGTTAACCTTGAAAATACAGGTTTTGGCAACAGTTAAAGTCAGCAACACTTTATTTTACACACGTCTCTGTTTAAGGATCAAAATTTTTGAAATGCCTCCTGGAAATATGTATTTTTAGGAAAATCCTAATTCAAACCCCTGTACACAAAACATACCAATTAAAAAGTAAATTCAAACAAACAAACAAATATCCAACCAAGGCTGATTTCATCCAGCACTACTTTTTAGCAATAACAAAGATGCAGGAAGAAAGAATCCTGCTTCTGATCACGGAGCTGAGAGGGCATCTGACTTCAAAAGGTGTTATAAGCCCTAAAAAAACCCAAACCAAAAAAACCCGAACAAAAACTCACAAAAACCCAAACAAAAAACCTAAACTCCCACAAACAAACAAACAAAAAACCAAACTAAATAAAACCTGACACTCTTTTTAGTAGCCACAAAACATCAAAATTTACCAGCTGGGCACTTTCCTGTTTTCTCCATCACTCTTGCCTGGTTTTATGGGTGTCTCATTCACCTCACACACCCAATGTCACAGGGAGGACTGAGAGAGAATATTTGTCCCAGGCTTTTTCTCCTCCTCCCTTCCCTTGGATTTGGCTGCTCTTGGTTCCACGGCATTCACACCAAAAGAAGTGGGTTATTCCCCTGCTGGATTTCCATGCTGTAATAAATCAAAATGCTTTTGCATTATCCAAATTCAAGCAGGATTCTTCACTTAGCCCAAAAGATTCCTTCTTTTTCTTTTATTTTCCCTTTTTTTCCCCAGGAAACTGAGATTGCTGGGTCCAGCCTGATGATGAATTGCAAGCTCCTCCACGAGCAGAGCTTTTCTGATTAATACATTGTGTGCAACAGCACACAGCAAGGGAGTCACCTTGGGTCTGTCTCCATTGGGGTTATTAACTGTCTCAGAACATGTTAGTTAAGGGCATCTTAATTTCACCAACAGATTGTATGCATGTGGCTGAGGACAGATTGAAAAGTTGTCTCCTTAAGGCCTCAGAAGGCAAAGGAATTCACTTACGAGGTATTCAGTAAATTTATGCTTCCTCCCGAGCAGGTTGGGATCCAGAGCATCTTCTCCATTAGTTTTCTCTCTGTGGATTGGGTAAGAAACTTCAGCAGCTGCTCCAAAGAGACTTGCAAGCAAAAAGCATCCTCAGAAATCACCTGTGACACGGGAATTATTGTGTGTGTAAAGTGGGGAAATAGCAGAGATGGGGTTTGTGCCAGAGTGTGAAAGAACAACAGTTATACCAAAGGGGATTCAGGGCTCAGTTTTGGTCTAACCAAGCAACTTAACAAACTGAACAAATGAAGGAAGGCAGGGGGAAAAGCTGAAAAACTGCTATGGCACTAAAGAAACATTCTGGAGGAGTGTGTAGATGGCAGCCTTGGAATTGTGGCAGCCCTGCCTGTAATTGGAAAGTGCAAAAAGCTTTGCTTTGCCAGGGAAGAGGCAGCACCAGAGGGAAACTGCGTCATCCATGTCCAAGTGATGACTTGGCCGGGCACTCAAGGAAACTGTTACCTGAATAAGCTGCTGAATCAGCTGCTCGTGATTTCAATTTTCCAAATCATGATCTTTGTCTCTTAAATAAATTCTCTGCTTTGATAGATAAATATAGTTTGGCCCGTTTTAAAGCCAGAAGGCTCAGGACTTGAACTCAGAATCAGGGGTGCCAAAAAGTATTGCTGAAGAGGTTTCATAAAGATTCAGGAAGTTTCCTCAAGTCAGTAAGGTAATACCAAAAGTTTGGCCTTCTGTTCACAACAAGGAATTCAGGATATCTCGATTTCTTTGATCTGCAGAGCTATAAACTGAGTTTCTCCTTCAATTTCCTGTGAAGAGCCCATCAGAGATAATGTCCTTTCATCCAGGGGAAAGGCTGTTCTTCATGACTCTTCTTTCTTGGCAGATTTAGTGTATTTTGATATGATCAATTCTCACAGCATAAAAGAAAAGTAAAGTATTCCAAGGAAATGCTTATTGAGTTGCACTGATGAAAAGGCAAAAATATTTTATAAAGTTCAATAATTAGATACCTTACTCAAGAACATCACCAGCTGTATCAAGTTGATAGATGTTGTTTGAGGCTTCACTGAGCACAAGACATTTACTGTCTTGAGTCATGTCAATCTACAGAATATCCCTGGATTAAATTCCAGTTTATTTTGAGACTTATCTTCCTGTTTCCTCCTCATTGCAACCAAAATGAATTTCATAAGCATTTGTAGATAATGACCTGTATCTCTCTCTTGATCACCTCAGTCTTGGGTCAGATAAGCCACATAAATGTTATTTATGATATTCTGTGCTGTTATTGTATGGCCTTTTGCAATTTGTTGTTGTATGTGACAGCATGATTATATATAATTGAGAGGTAGCTTCATATTGCTCAGAAAAACCTCCATAGGTGGCTCAGAAACCAAACTATTTTCATTTCTTTGGGGTGCATCTTTTAGCTCTTCTCAAAGTGGTACCACTTTGAAAGACTTATATTTTTTTCCTCAATGCCTGTGGCTTGTTGAATATAGACTTTAATTGATTTATTAGGGAAATAATTTTTCAACAAAGCAAATATCACACATGGCAAAGCAGATTAAATTCCTCAGCTCCTCAGGTTCTTCCTTCTACTGCAGCACGAGGGAACAAGGCACGAGATATCCATCTCCCTGCGTATCCCAACATGCAGAAATACAATGACCTCAGAATTTGCTGCAGAACAATGTTGGCTGCACAAGGCACACATTTCTCACTAAATTTCTTTAGAGCTAGAATCAAATTAGGGACATTTAAATAAAAGTTTTCATGCCTTCAGTGGGGATCCCTATCATGATATAGTGCTGAGCAATTCTTAATCCAAAAATATGTTTAATGGAGGGAATCAAGGCATTGAAGACAAGCCAGAGACCTCCCTCTGTGACTACAGGTTGTTACGTGGATATTTATCACTGTTCCCACATCAGATCATTGAGACCAGGTATTCTCTGCTAAACTAAGCCAAAATTTTCAGCCTGCTTTCATCCCACTTCCAACCTCAGGCACCTACTTGAGGTGTCAGGAGAATATTGGCCCCGGGCTTCTGCTAAAGTCAATGACAAGATACAGGATAAATTGCCATCTCTGCGGCTTTGACAATCCCTGACAATCATGGATATCTAAACTCCTAACTCTCCATCTTCTACATAGTTAAGTGCCTTATGTTAGCTGGGAGGAATCCAGGCTTTCAGTCCTAAGAAAAAGTGAAAAGAAAGAAATGTCAGTGTCTGATTCATCTGACTTCTCCCCACTGTGCAGATCAATCCTTAATTATACTATCTGCTTGAGAACAATTTCTAGTCTTTGCCTCAGGGCAACTTTCCTAAAAATAAAAATGTATTTCTTTGAGAGGAATGATAAAAAGCAGCAGTCATGATCCCATATAAGTCATAGATGGTTAGCAATTGTGATCAATACAAGCTGAAAATACAGACAGAGCTGATAATGTCTCGGCTATTTTCAACAATGTTTAATTATTTTTTAATCAAAACCATGGAATCCACATGTTTTAAAGCACTTCGCTAATTTCTTTGTTTTCGGTGTATGAGACTTATTTTAAAAGTACTTTTAAAGGTGTTTCTTCAGTCTTCCAATTAATAGGAAAGTGCAAGTTCTTTTAAGCCCCAGAAGCACTGAAAGTTTGGAAGCATTTGAATGTGCAGAGCAGAGCAGTGCATTGAAAAGTGGATTCAATTGTGTTAGTCAGCACAAACGGTTCAAATCTTGGAGAAATCTGAGGCTCCTTGATCACATCACATGCTGAAAAAACTGACAGTGTGCTGAACTGAGAGGGGCCAAGCCTGAATCTCATACTGTACTTCATGTGATGGCAGAAGGGACTGAGAGTAGAGTTCACAACAGGGAAAATGGGCTGGATTCTGCTCTTCCCTGCACTGGGTGATTCCACTTAAACCAACACACACAAAAAAGGGATCATAGCCATGAAAATCATATTTACTCACAGCCTGAAAAGGAAGTCAGCCCAATGCAGCAGCTTCTCGTGGAGACAGGGGAGAAAGAGTTGTCTTCCATGACACTGCTGAATGTGAGAATAAAAGCTATAAATGCAGTTGTAGTGTGTAAGGCAATGGCTATCAAATGGCTTTGCTTGGGAGTTATCCCACTGGACACTATTTCTGCCCGGGAGTCCTTCAAATTTGAGATGTTTCTGTGATTCTGCTGGGGAGAAAGGTCATCATTGCTCAGTCACTGGCTCTCAAAATGTAATAACAGCATATTTATAATGATAAATTATTAGCCACCCAGCCACTATCATAGACTTATAGAACAGCCTGATCTGCTAGGATGTCTTGTTTACACCTTTTTGTCTTTCACTTAGAATTAGTTTGCATTAAAACATATAACATCTATATTTTCCAGACAGGGAATGAACGTGAACCTGTTAGCTGAGCTCTTCCACACTCCCTGGACAATAGCCAGGGGACACTTCAGCAAAACCTCCTGCAGTTGGTGGGATAAACTGTCTCCTTGCCTCAGGGAACCTCAGAATTAAAGTTATTAAATAAAACAGCCAGGCTGGCAGTTGGCTATGAGAAGCAATTTATACCATTGTAAATGGATTAGCAAAATGTAATTTCTTTTAACGTTTCCATTTCAATTATTTCAAACAGATGTGCGGTTATAAATGTTAAGGAATTGTTTAAATGTTTCTCACAATGGAAAAAGTAAATATAGGTTAGAGCTCTGGACTCCCAGGTGCATTTTCCGGTTTTCTGTTTTCTTTATTTTAAGGCTTTTCACGTACTGCTGTAAAAGTTGCCCATTCCGAGACCAGGAGGAAAAGGAAAACTATTTGTGCTCCTGATGAAGCAGGGTATTATACTAATCAGGGAAGTCTAGATTTGAAATGTCTTGAGGACCAGGGGAAAGCCTACGGCTGTCCTTATCCTACATTCTCAGCTGGTATATTTTGACATCAAGAGCCTGGAGCAGTGCATGAGATACCGAGAGAGACACTGTGGCACATTTCTCTGTGTGTGAGAGGCGGGGGGAAATCTCTCTTGAAAGTGTGGCTCGGTGGATTTCCTCGGAGAAGGGTTAATTAACATACATAGCTGGCAGCTCAGAAACCAGCGCTGTCTCTTACGGTGATTTCAGCAATATCTCACCTGAGCTTTAATTTTTTTTTCCCTCTTTTCCTTGTTTTTTTTGCTGTGTTGTTGCAATTAAGCCATGAGACACGGCAAGAAATATGACTACTGGCAAGGGATAATCATGTCCTTGGGGTGTAATCAGGCACCAAGAAGAAACCAGAGCTTTCGATCCCCCGTGGGCGCGATTACCCCATGATAGCCATATCCATCCTGAAACTGCACTGGTACCATAAACTGCTTTTTTATATATATATTTAAATGTATTACCCAGGCAAGTGGCCGTACTGCCATGTCGTGTCAGACCAGGCTGGTTGCAGCCAGTCCCCTCAACAACCCCTCCAACGCGAGGAAATTTCCACCAGGGTTTCACATTTCAAAACATCACTCCACCACACGCTCACAAAGCTGAGTTAAAGTTGCCGGAGACTTCAAAAGAGGGGGTGGCGAGGGGCAAAAGTAGGGCAGCAAGAAATAAGGGACGAGGCTTGCTCAGTTGAAAGCAGCCGTGGAGAAGCCCGAGGGCTAGGATGGCAGTCATCATCCATTCAAGAAGGAGGAGATGTCAAGGACAGAGAATGTCAAGCAGGAACAACAATAAGGGTGCTTAGCAGTGCCAAGCCCTCCAAAAGCAGAACAAATAAAGCTACCAGGCTGTTGTGATCGGCCTATTTGCTGCTTGAGATCACAAGAAAAATGTAAAACAAATATATGGTACATTTACGATGTGCGTCTGTCCTCTCCCTCCTGCCTGCACAAAACTAATTAAAAATATTCTCTTCCTCTCACGCCCCCACCCCCACCAGCATCTTCGTGAAACAGTCTTTGCAAACAAAGTTAGAAACGAGCAAGTACTCTACATGGAACCAATCGTGTCAATATATAGATAAGCAGCAGCAACACAGTGGCCCTGAACAAATAATCAAATGTTAAAGGAAGAGCTACAAGAACACAAACACACTCCAGGTTTCAGCCTGCAACACTGTCTGCAGTGTGTGTGTGTGTGTGTGTGTGTGTGTGTATTCCTGAAGCATCAACACCTGCCTTTGCAGGTGATCAAATTTTATGGCACAAAACGTATTTAACCAACAGGTTTTTTACACGTACTTTGCTGCAGCTTCTCACATAGGTGACAGAATGAATTATTTTCTTATTGATGCAGCGCCAAACATCCTGATGTTTTCAGGTGCGTACACACATGTTGTTACACACACGCACACAAAGAGCAGCTTGAAAGTGCAATAAAAACCAGCTCACCACAGTATCTATCAGGCTGGACCACTGAGTCTGTTGCTGAATAAATGACAGCACTGCAACAAAACACCAAACAGTATTTTTAAGATGTTGAATGGGCAGTAAACATTTTCAATGGTTTCAAAATTTGATTTTGTTTCATATACAACAGTTTATAAATTACTCATCAGAGAGAAATAAGCCTCAGCACTTAGGTCCTTGACCTGTACTAGAATCATATAAGCCCTGAAAATCCCTGACCACAGAGGAAATGATGGATCTGGGACTGCAAAAAATGCTGCATTTTCCAGGCATGTTTATGGAGGGAAATCAAAAGCCCCCTGTGTGCATATTACACAGAGTTGTGGAGCACTGCAGGAAACTAACAGAAATTCAGATTCTGCTTTGGTTTACTCCACTGTCTCTGAAACCAAAATGCCTTTGTTTGGCTGCAACTTCAGTGAAAAAACCTCCCAACAAATTGCTTCCATCTTAACTGAGGAACTCTGTGGCTTTTACCATCAAGTGGTATATAGCATGTTCTTGACATATAGAATATTCTTCAGCAGAAATGATACAATCAATTTATATATTCCTGGAGTACAAGCCTTTTTTTTCCTTCAACTTTTAACATGTCAAAATGTATGACATTTGCAAGGGAGGAAAATACGCTCTTTTGCAGAAAAGCTCGTTTTCAACCTTCCTAAGAACAGTGATTCTGTTTCACAATAAATATGGCATATTCACCCAAACTTTGCGCTTTTCTGGGACCTCAGTGACATTACTCATTACTGTGACATTACTTCTGGCACAGTAGGGAATTTCACTGCAATAAACTGTAACCAAGGAAAACCCTCCTTTTTACTGCTCCGCTGTGCATTTGATTTTCTGCATATTCAGAAAAAGGAAGATATTTCTGTCTGAATAAATTAGTTTTCCTAGTAAGGTATTTTCCACATACACAGAGAAACATTATCCCTATTGCCCACGGTCTTCCAGTTCAAAGAGAAGAGAGAATATGGAAAAGCAGAACACCAGGGAACACTCGATCACGCTGTTTCTTTCAAGCAGTGACCCTTTCTGCAGCTATTACCAGAGATTAGTTTGAGAACTCGTCGGCTGGAATTGGACAGGCTTAATAAGCAAGACAGTCATATTCCTCAAAGGCTTTTGGCCTCCTGTGTCAGAGCTGCAGTCTGTCGATCAAACTCCCACACCAGATTAGAGGTTAAAACTTTGTCAGCCCACGCTGGGGGCGGCCAGCAGAGAGGAGGAAGGTTTGTGGCACATCCTCTTTCCTCAGAGGTGGCAAGGAAAGAGGAGGCTCCCGCGGTGTGGGCTGAGGGGCTTTGAAGACCAGCACTATCCATAAAGACGAAGGCAGGCAGAAGCTGCAGTTGGGTTATCACCTTTTCAAAATTGCTGTGGGGGCTGTTCCTGCATGAAGTTTGACCTCATGGATGTAAGGAGAGGTGCAGAAGGAAATGGCACAGCAGTGGTGGTCAGACAGACAGCTGTGGTCACAAAGGCAGGGGAATGTTGAGTCGTGATTTATGAATTTTAAGCATTAATTTGGTGAGACTAAACCTGTGTAACCACTCAAGGTTTGAGACTATTAGTAAGAGAGAGGCTGAGTGGTAAGGGAGCAGCATTGGCCAGGACTGTGGGTGTCCTGTGGGCAGCCAGGGCTGGAACTGACAGCTGCACATCAGCCAAGCTTGTGGTGATGAAGCAGGGGTTGGATCTGATCCTGGCTCCATCCATGGGCATGATCCTGACCCCATCCATGGGATAACACCCCATCCCCAGACAGTTTCCCAATGCCCATGGCTGGGGCTGGTGTTTCCTGGCTGCTTTGCCTCTGGTTGGAGCGGTGGGACAGACTTCTTCAGGCCCAAAATGTAGAATCATAAGATGGTTTGTGGTGGAAGGGACTTCAAAGATCATCTCGTTCCAACCCTCCTACCATGGGCAGAGACACCTTCCACTACACCAGGTCAGTCAGAGCTTCATCCAATTCATCCTTGAACACTTCCAAGGATGAGGTATCCACAACTTCTCTGGGAAATCTGTTCCAGTGCCTCACCAGCCTCACAGCAAAGATATTCTTCCTAATACCTAACCTAACCCTATCCTTTTCCAGTTTGAAGTCATTCAACTTTGCCATATCACTACACCCTTGTAAACAGTCCCTGTCCAGCCTTCTTGTAGGGCTCTTTTATGTACTGGAAGGTTGCTATAAGATCTCCCCAGAGCCTTCTCTTATCACAGAACCAACAGATCTTTCAGCCTATCTTCATAGCAGAGCTGATCATCTTGGTGCCTCCTCTGGACTCTCTCCAGCAGCTCCATGTCCTTCCTGTGCCAGGACCCCAGTGCTGGACGCAGCTCAGCAGGTGGGGTCTCACCTGAGCAGAGTCGAGGGGCAGAATCCCCTCTCACCTGCTTTGGATTTAGCCCAGGGTATAGTTTGTCTTTCTGGGCTGTGACTTCACATTCCTGGGTCGGGGCCTCTTCTGGGGAGCAAATGCCAGGCTCTCTACAGAAGCAAAACTTCATCAGTGACATACATTTAATGCCAGAGCAGACTTTCCCTCCTGGTTCCTTTCCATGCATTGTTTCCATAGGTATTTGCACAGCCGTCTTGCTTCCTTCCTTCCCGTTTGTGGCACTGCCAGGATGGGGCTTTGACAGTTCTTGTTCTCCATGGTGTGTTTCAGCAGAGTGTTTTGCACCCTCACATCTCCCCCAGTGCACAGAGAGTTGAAGGGACTTTGCTTCTGGCAACATCAGGACCCTGATTCCCAGTGGGTTCTATTAATGTCTCATCCTGGCTCTCGTTTTCCATCTGCATAGATATTCATATTATCTTGTTAAAACTAAGCAAGGGAAAAGCTCTGTGGGGCTGGCTTGTCTGGAGGCTGTTTGTCTTTTCTGTACAGCTGCAGGCAAACATCTGTAAAGTTCCAATATTTGCTCTAAATGAAATGTCTCTCAGCTAGAGAACTCCATTTCATGTAGTATTGCTGGTGCAGGCAAGACATAGCCTGTAAATAGGAAAATAAAGCCCCCCCGGACACTGATGCTACTGGGAATAAAGGTGTTAGTTGCTTCTCCTTGGCTTGGTTTTAGATTACCTATGTTTCCTCTTTGTTATAATTAATATACATTAATATCTCATGATTTAAACTGTCAACATAATCCTACTTAGAGACAGATAAGTTGTTATCAGATATACTGGATATACCTTTTTTAACTGTTGTGTGGCTATTAGGGACTAAGAAAGCACAGCCATAAACAGAGATGACCTTGAATCTTGGGAAAACATAACTTTAAAGGAACACCAAAGCTAATCTAGTTGGTTGGCCCCATCCCAAAATAAGGTCACTGTTAATAATCTGTCACTACTAACAGGTGGCAGTTTGATTTGGTCTTTAAGATCTCCACAGGCATAGACAAGGGGCAAACTTTTGCAGGCATCATCAGAACATTGTGACTGTATCATGCACACCCACATGAATATTTCTCCTGACAATGTTAATTTGTTGTTTCTCACTTTCCCCAGCGTGACCATCCACCGTGCACCATTTCAGTGCTTTCCCTTCCTAGACTGGTTGGCATCCAGTTTCCTGTTTAGCTTCAGACAGCTCTAGTGTCACTTTTTGAGGTGTAAATCAGAGATAGCACTGGCCTCTGCAAGTACCACTGGAAATTCTAGATGCTTCCTGGGAGAGCAATATTTCAGAGAGACTTCTATTTGTACCTTTAAGTTCAAATTTGCAAGTCCATGAGCTGCACAATCAAATCACAAAAAACTTTAACCTCTTGCTCCACAACCAGCACAAAGAAGTTTGTATTTACCACAAAACCATACAGGAAATTAGAGAAACTACTACACAACTGCGTAGCAAAGGCAACAACTTTCAGCTCTAAGCCCAGGTGTGATCTGACACAGGTATCCAGAAATGAAAAATCTCTCTTTTCTGTCAATAAATCCTTGAGCAAAATTTGTTTAATCTCACATTAACTAAAAGTAACTGAAACTTGTTATGTTGATTAGATTTCCAAAGCCTCTTTTCTCATGTAGCTGTTTGAAGTATTGGATTGGGAAGAAGGATTTTAGCCACTTTAATGCATAATGAAATTATTTTCTGATTTTTATGTGCATCATAATATCTACGTTTAGCCTTCAATTATCATCAGTGCTTGAGGACATCTTTCATTTAGCTACTTAAGAGATTTTTACGTCCAACTCCCAGAGGTAAAAGTCATCGTCTTGCTGAGTTTGAAAGTTTTCTTTTCCAGCATCTTATTCTTCAGTCTCAAAGATCTGACATTTTTTAAACTCTTGGCATTCTCTTCAGTAACAAGGTTGAAATTTGAATATGCTACATCCATTTGGCTTCAGTTTGCTGCCTCACTGAGGCACAGCCTGGCTGAGGAGAGAGGAAGAAATGAATATGAATGCCAACCATCTATTGGGATAACTAAGTAAAAAATCAGCAGGTCTCAGGCTGTAACTGAGAAGGAGCATTACCCCATAAGTGAGAACAAATTTATTTTGCATGAAATTATAGAAATATAAGTTGCCAGCGATATAACAAGGTTATACAAATTTAGCAGCAGTCCAAGAAGAATTTAGACTAATTTGGTGGCATGGCAGTAACTCACTAGACTTTTAAGGGCGCAGAACGATTTCATGAATTGATTTAATAGTTAAACAAATATTCAGTCCTGAGAGGAAAAGAAAACGATGCAAGCCTAAGGTTAATGGAGACTGGTCCCAGGGGATGTCTTTTATTCCCTGATGCTGTCTCTTAGGCTTCAAATGTTACTGTGTCTCTATGCAAATGAGCTGCTTACAAAATCCAACTCTTTCAAGTATGTTCTAAGCGCTACTGTCTATGTCATTTTACAGTAAACACATTTTTGTTGCATAGCAATATGTTTCTTTTAGAAGATGGGTAAATATGCAAAATGTTTCTGTAACTATTTGTCACATAGTCAAACAGATTTTTTGTCTATCCTCAGGCCCCTTTTATGTTCCCTCTCTGTGAACATATGCGACAAGAGCTCTCCCAACACAAACACTTGAAGGAATCAAACTGCAAGCTCTTTTTCTACCAACATTTGCACAAAAAGAAAAAAAATAAAAAAGGAGAAAAGTATATTTTATAATGTAACAGAGTAGAAACACTCTGAGAATTGTGACCAGTTCTTGATTTTGAAGAAACTTGTGAAGTTTTGTTGATCCTCATGCTGGTGCTATTCGACATATAACGATCTCAGGAAGGAAAGTGAGAAATAAAAGCCAAAGTCCTTGATAATATGTCAGCAACCAGATGTCAATGAGACTATCTCCCAGTTTCTTTGGAGTCACTCCAGATGCAACATGCGACAAATGAGGAA
This sequence comes from Sclerurus mexicanus, assembly GCA_013396755.1. Taxonomy (NCBI): domain Eukaryota; kingdom Metazoa; phylum Chordata; class Aves; order Passeriformes; family Furnariidae; genus Sclerurus; species Sclerurus mexicanus. The sequence goes on from VWZF01003765.1 coordinate 693,281, forward strand.
CTGCTCAAGGCATAGCACAAGTGAAGTGAATACGCTGCCTAGAGAAGACAGACACGCCAAAGGACTTCCCTCTTCTGCAGCCTGCGCTGTTATTGAGGGCATTTGTTCAGGGATTGGTTCATTTGCAGTTTCAAAGACTGCGCTGATAAAATCGAGTTCCCCACTTTCTTCAGCAGTAAGTATCCACAGGCTGTTGTGGGCCCACTCCTCAATAACCAGCTCAGGAGGCTTATTTCAACCACAAATGGCCTGAGGGAAGTTGGTATTTACAGAAGAAATTCTTTACTGTGAAGATGGTGGGGCACTGGAACAGGTTTCCAAGAGAAGCTGTGGATGGCCCATCCCTGGAAGTGTCCAAGGCCACGTAGGATGGGGCTTTGAGCAACCTGGGCTAGTGGAAGGTGTCCCTTCCAGACAGGTTGGAATGAGATGATCTTAAAAGTCCCTTCCAAACCAAATCATTCTGGGATTTCATTGCAAGTCTCAGGTAGAATCTTACATGGAGGTAGCTTTGCCTGCAGCCCAGACTGCCTGAATCATGTTTCATCAAGCCTTATTCTGTCATGTCTCCACATGCAGAGGTTGCAGTCTACCCTGTGCCCAGAATGCAGAGTGGGTATGAAGTCATTGGAACAACACATCTCAAGAGCTGAGAAATTGCTATGAAACGGGCTCCTGTGATGTCACTGGTACAGAGGTTTTGGTTGAATATGAAATTCTGCCATTCTCCACTTAAAAAATGAGCTATCTGCGTTGGCAAACAACCTGATCTGAATCATGCAAGCCTCTACCAAGCTGAATCTCATACACCACCGACACGAAGGTTAGTATGGCTTTTTTTATTTTTATGGGGTTTTGCAACCTAAGCTAAAGACCTTTGGCCTCTGTAAATCTTGCTTTCTATGAGAAAAATATATAATTGTTGTTGGTCACAAATAGTCTCTTTAAAATATTCCAGAAGACAGAAAAGAGAGACAGACTCTTGCTCTTTCACTTTTCTTTCCATGCCTAAGTTGAAACTTTGGCTGTTTAGGTGAATGTGTTGCTTCATTAATAGTCTGATAAGATATAGTGGACCAAAGATTCAATTGTATTTATTCTTACAGAACAACTTCAACAGCATCTTTTCAAGAGCTGGATAAAGAGGGCTTTGATTCAATGTTCTGTGTACCAAAATGAATGAGACTTTATGACGAGCACTTACAAATACACCCAGGAAGCCACAAATGGTGTGACTGGCTACAGGCACGCCTCCAAACTGCTGGGAATGACTAACACAATCATTCTACTTTATTTGGGGGAAAGTTTTCCTCTTTATGAACCAATCATCCAGTCTACCGCTCTTCCTGTGATTCAAAACACGTGCAAGGAAGTGCTATTTCTACAAAACAAGTGCTATTTCCACAGAAGTTCCCAGATTTTGAGATTACTGTGGTAAACACTCAAGTGATTTTTTGTTCTAGTCACACAACCATAGAAACACAATTTTTTTTGTATTGAGACACCAGCCCACACTCCCGAATTCTTATCCAATAAGAACTACACACTCAGGCAAAGCTCCATGATGTGAGACTGCCAGAAGTCCTGCAAGCCCTATACATTATTCTTATCAATTTTACAGTAACACTTACGTGATATGACAGAGGATAAAAACTTGGAGCATGAAGACATCTCGCTATGGACAGAGTCTCAGTTTTATATGCAGTTCTACTCCAGCCCTGCCATGAGTCATTCTGGATGAGGAGTTAAAGCAGTAGTTGTGAGAGCAGTTACATCACTCCCTTATGTGCCTTTGAGAGCTGCATGTTTCCAGTGCCTCAGTAGGACAGGCCCCTCAGACTGCAGCAAACATGGACCTTCGAGGTGATGTGATGAATATGGATTCCAGCAGGAACAGTTTGCTACTCATATAGGAATGTTTATAAAGACGAGGAGCAAAAACTGAGAATTGGAGTTCTTGTTAGCAAAGCGACTAAGAATGTTGTTGCAGGTATTTTCAAAGTTACCTGAGATGATGCCAAGAGTGCTCTGCAATGCAAAGTGATTCCAGTGCAAGAGAAACCGGACAATAATGAGGACAGTGTTTCACTGAGGTTGGAGGAGTCACCAAGCTTAAATTGGTCTATGTCCTGCGTCAAAGCCACTTCCATAAAGAAAAGGGTCACTGTCATAGGAGACTCTCTCCTGAGGGGAACAGAGGCCCAATATGCAGACCAGACCCACTTCTTAGGATCTAAGGGTTCTTCCTCCCTGAGATCCAGGTTAAAGATGTGCAGAGAAAGTTTCCCACCTTGGTACAGCCCTCAGGTCATTGTCCATTTTTCAGGCAGGCAGCAATGAAGTTGCAACAAGAAGCCTGATGGCAATCAAGAAAGACTTCAGGTCCTTGGGACAACTCGTTAAGGGATCAGGAGCACAAGTAATGCTCCACTCTATCTTTCCATTTGCAGGGAATGATGAGGGAAGGAACAGGAAGAGCCAGCAGACCAATACTTGGCTCCAAGCCTGGTGTCACTGTCAGGATTTTGATCATGGGTTGGTTTGTGTGACAGACAAGGGAAAGAAATCTTTGTACAGGAATTGACAGAGCTCACTGAAAGAGCTTTAGACTAGATTTGATGGGGGAAGGGGATAAACCAGGCTCATGTGAGCTAAGTGTGGGGTGGCACATTGATGTTTGAGGGATGGTGATAATTCTCTCCACCATGTCAGTGGAGGCAGGGGATGAAATCCATGCACAGCAAAGACCCAAGGGTTGTTCATGTGTAAGAAATCACAGAAGCACATTAAAATGGTCACCTCAGAAGAAGGCAGCAGCAGCAATGGTGCAGTTTCAGTGCATCTACACCAGTGCCCACAGCACAGGCAGTGAACAGGATGAGCTGGAAGCCACTGCACAGCTGGAAAACTGTGGTGTAACTTCAGCCATGGTGGGTTGACACAACTGCGATGCAGCCACGGGTGGCTATAACTCTTCAGGAGGACAAGCAAAGAAGGAGAAAGAGTGGGGCAGCTCTGTATGTTAGGGGGAATTTTGTCTGCCAAGAGCTAAATGATGGTGATGAAAGGGTTGAGTGTTTATGGGGAAGAATCAGGGGGAAGGCAAACAAGGCAGTTATGGTAGGAGGATGAAGAGATGAATGAAATACTCTGTGGACAGCTGGGAGAAGATGCACAATTGCTAGTCCTTGTTCTCTACAAACTTCAATTTATAGGTGTCTGCTAGAAACACAACATAGCAGAGAGGAAACAGTCCAGGAGATTCCTGGGATGTGTGGAAGGTAATTCCTGACACAGCTGGTGAGGAAGAAACTAAGGGAGATGCCCTGCTGGACCTGCTGCTTATGAATGGAGAAGGATTTGTGGGTGACGTAAAGGTTGGAGGCTGTTCTGTGCAAAGCAATCATGAAATTAGAGTTTTTCCCAATTCTTGGAGAAGTAAGGATGGGAATCAGCACAACCTTGAACTTCCAGATACAGACTTCAGCTTGTTTAGGAGCTTGGTTGACAGGAGAGGCCATCCTGAAGGTTAAAGGAGTCCAGGAAGGCTGGAGATTCTTCAAGAAGGAAATCTTCAAGACACAGGAGGAGGTTGTGATGAAAGATGAACTGCTGGGCAAGAAGACCCACCTGGCTGAACAGAGATTTGTGATTTTGGTGCTTTCCTGACAATCAAAGGCATCAACATAAACAAACAATCATATCAAAAAATGCAAGGACATCTAATGGAGGGGCTACTGCAATTCAGTCTAAAGGACACGGAGAAGATGAATCAATATTTATTAGCAAAAACCTCTGCTGGGAATTTCTGCACTTCAAAGGATATAAAAATTTGTCCTTGAAGAGTGAAAAAAACCTGCTTTTCTAGAACAGTGACATGACTGGAATCAAAATCCTTGTTCCAAAAATTCAGGAATAGCCAAAATCAATACCCTTAGCATGCCTCCACAGATTTCTATGCAGAGCCCTCAGTCCATGTATTAACTGAGCAGGCTATGCCAGAAGCAAAAGAGAAAAGAAGCTACTCCAAAGCAGTCTCCAGGTTTTTAAATCATCTTGAAAACAATAATCGGGCTGGCTTATAGGATTTACACCTGATATCTGAGACAAATTTGCCTTGGTAACTAATATAATTGTCTGCATTACACATACAACACACATGGAGTGTGTTGCAACTATAAGAAGACATGGTTGATGTTTTGTTTATTTTAAACTGCATTTAGTCATAACCTAACTTCAAAATTTACCTTTTTCACTGGTTTCATTATTACTGAAGTACAAAGAAGTCATAATTCTTGCAGTGACTGTTTGCCTGACAATAATATGCAATGTATGAACCCAAGAGTACTGTGTATTATGTCACATTTTTGAGTTCATTGTCTTAGGATTGCCTTTAATTTTCAAGGTCAAGGAATTGTCAGGATGCTGAAGGTTTTAGCCATACTAAAGCCATACTCCTAAGTACAGAGCTGCCATATTACTATGACTAAAATCAATCACCAGTTTGAACATGGCTGAGGATTTACTAGCACTGGCAGTGTCCTTCTTTTCCTACAAGTTCAGTTTAGCTCATTCCCAGCCCATCTTCTGATCTGTGTTTGCATATCAAGTCACACAAGCAAAAGGAATAAAACTCCCTCTCTGCCTTTTATAACAGCTCTTGTCTGTGTGCTTGAGGGGCAAAGGAAGGAGAATTTCCTCATCATTCCTAGACTCGCTCTAAACCTTCGTGCTGTGTTGAATAAAAAGTAGAACCCATTTTGGCATTCATTTGCAGTGTGTTCTCAGTTTCTATTTATGGAAGCCATTCAAGGCGTGCAAATACCACCTTCTTTTGAATTCTGCTATATTTCTGTTCTGGCTCAATAATTAAAACAGAGCGTGAGTTTTGCCCTTTTTTTTATTTTATTTTCTGCACCTTAAATTGGGCAGTATTTAGTCCTTTTTGTCCTGTGGGCTTTGCATTTGACAATGCTTTGGGAGATGGTCTCTCATCTCCAGAATAACACCAGCCGTACCTCAGTGTGCTTCCTGCAAATATTTAAGCAATCTCCATATTAATTAATTTCAACTTTCTCCTTATATGGGACTTAACTGAATGGATTTTTACCTCCTATTATTTTTAACACTAATCCTCTATTAAATTGGAGCTCCTCTAGCCATTTTGACATTCATACAAAACAGAGTTATTGCAACTCAACCCCCTTGAAAATTATTCTACCTTCTCTGGAATACGCACACAAGGAGCCTGTGTGACCTTGAGCACTCACTGGCAAATGACCTTGAACATTCTTTCTAAATCCTATACTTCGATTTAGTAAAAACGTTTCTTAAGAGGTTTAACTGTATTAATTTAACTGTATTGTACTATCCAACCTATTTATTTTTTCCTTATTTTTAATGATCTTTGATATTAATTAGACAACAGTGTTGCTTGACACAATTTTTCTGCACTAAATAAACATATATTATTGAATTATTCCTTTAAGTCTGATTACTAAATTATCTCAATAATGACCTACTCTTGTCTTGCAACTATGGAATAAAAGTATCCTTTGAAGTTTTCTGTGTTCTTAGTAATAGGCTAAAAATGCCACAATGGGATCCTATTTCTTATTGGAGACATTGGCTTCCACATTACTCATTATTTCTTTAACTAATTCATTACTAATTACTGCAGTGCCCAAGAGACCTGGTTGTAAGACCAGAATGTTCAGCACTATATGAAAATTGAACAAATAAAAGTTTATTCTTTCAGATAAAAATGGAAATATTGTTAAAGCTAATGACATATATAATGTAACATTATATATTATTATATGTGATATGCATAACACACACTATTGAAATATTATAATATATAATAAGTAGTATGTATTTCAATAACATATGTTTTCACTCATTTGCCTTTCATTTCATGAAGCTTTATTCATCTGTATATTTTAGAAGTTGCAGGTTTAAGTTATTTAATTATTTATTTTAAATTACTTTAACAAGCATTGCTTCATTTTAAAGTGTTGTTCTGTTGTTCTATTTCAGCAACCCCATTTACTGCCCTAAGTGGAATAGGAATGGAGTAGGAATCCCATGAACACCATTTACTAACAATTCCATGTGTTACATTTGTTTACCAGCTAATATGGTTGGAAAAAAAAAATCAGATAATCCCATCCTTAATAATTTGACTTGTTGCTCTCCTTTCTGCTGGAATTAACACAAAAATTAACTCCTGAATAGCTCCTGATGAATCACTCTCCTCCCTGTGATTTCCAGTTTGTGGAAACATCAGACCACAGATGTCTCTCAGGTTACCTTACCAATGTCTCACAGGCTTTCTCCTGCCTTTGGTTCCTCAGCCCCTACAAAACTCTGTCCTGGGGAGCACAAGCCTGAGAAGAGACTGCAGTGCCCAGGAATCATCACTTGAAATGCCAAAATGCTGGATTTTGTACATTTTCTTTCCTCACCCACCATGTAATTACAGATGAAAAAAAATTAAACCACAGAGGTCACAGAATACAAGGTTTGAGAGGGTATCAAGATAACATTCCTTATGCTCTAGTCCCAAACCATTATAAAGTTCTGGCAGACAACTGAAGGAGATATATTTATTTCTAATTCTCAGAGCTGGGGAGGAAGGGGAGCCTTCAGAGAGTGGCAAACCATTTTACACTACGTGTGCTTAGCTTACAGGGAGAGAGCAGTGCTGACACACAGATTTAAAAAAAGAAATAATAATTCTACAAAGCAATGTAAATAAGGCAAAGATTAAGTGGTTTTAATGGGAAAAAAATGTAATCACCTAAGTTAAAACACTAAATGGAATCAAGAAATCTGAGGTTTTATGCTGGGCCCTGCATTGGCAGAAGAGAACATTCCAATACATTTTTAGTTGTTTAATATTTCTGCTGCTTGAATTGATCCTATGATGTTTTGCATTTCACACGCATACATGCTCTTGCTCCTTTGACACAGCGAGTTGTTGACCATATGCTTGACAGAATGGGGTACCACTCACAAGAAACCTCATCTCCTGGTAAAACTGTTGTTGACGGATTTAAAAGTTGTTGTTTTTTCTCTAGAGAGAGACTGTGCACAAGTAGCTGCAGTGAGGGTTTTGTGCTCGTTGTCTTGCAGTCACGTTCAGATCCAACCCACTCCGTTTACAGAGAGATTTGTTCTGACTGTCACCCTCTGGATCCTGAGAGCCAAGTTTGCAGACTCTATCGCTGGCATCAAACCAATAAATCTGGCAACCAAAATTTGTTATAAGGAGGACTAGCTGAAATCTAAAAGCCTCCTTGGCCGTTATTTGATCCTGAAAAAGATCCTGAGATCCTGAAAGCAGAATTTAGTTTATAATTCTTCAGATAACAGGGAAGTGAGAGAAGAGACCCGCTTGCTGTGTGCTGCCTGTATTCCCTCCACAGCATTAGCAGACGTGGAAAGTAATTCAAAAAATATTTTCAGAAAATTTAGTAGATCATTCTCGGGAGGGAAGGCAGAGATGGGAGGTGTGGGAGAGGATTATGCATCACATGTGAGTAATAACACTTCTTCCAAGTGAAGGGAAAAGCAGTTATGTAATGGAGAGAAAAGGCAAAACAATCAAACCTGCAGGAAATATACATGTGAAATGTTTTCCATTTCTCTTTTTACTTGAAGATTTGGAAACTGGGGAAAGTAATTAAGAAACTATGGAAGGGTCCATGTCAAAATTCAATAAGAACATTATTTTATGAAATAGTGGGTCTGGCTGTAATCTCAGAGAATCCCACCCCAAGGAAGCTGGTTCCTAATACATTGCAGATTATCAGTGATTAAAATTTTGGGGAGTTCATCTGAGTCTCTGAATCACAGCATATTCACCCATCAATACAAGGCACTGGCACACTGCAAACAGAGAGCAAATTGCCTTTTCCCCAAAAGATTTTGCTTTGTTTATTAAAGAGAATTACTACAATCATTGCCTTAGGAAGCTCCTGAGCTTATTTTATAACCCATGAATGGAAACAGGCCCAACAGGTAAGGAGTGAGGTCTGTTCTTCTTGCTCAGATGTTTGGCAAAGAAGATTTTGATGACATGGGCTGACATAGCTTCCTCACAGAGACCCAGAACAGAGTAATGAGAATCCACTACAGCCCCCCGTTCTTCTGCCACGAGCATGTTCTTTCCACATCTGACCAAAACCTCTGTGCACAGACAGAACTCCTCTGTGTGTGCTGGGCCAGAATAGTGTGAAGGGCACAGATTTGGCCTGCAGTGAAGAGCAGCCAGACACCTTGATGACAGGTTGGTGCTTTGGGCAGGTTCTAGAATGCAAGTCCCTCAGAATTTCACCCACTGCACAGGTTCAGGCTTATGCTTCAAAGAAAAATTCCTCTTCCAGCATTGTATTCAGTGAAGCTCAACTCCAGGTCTAATTCCTTCCTCGCATTTGCTGCAGCAGCTCTTAGATAACACATAAGAAACAAAAGACATGTTGTTGTACCAGGATTTTTAAGAAGTTGTTCATTGCTATACTTAAGTTGGGATCTGTGAAGAAACACATGTAGCATATTTTGAGAATGTGCTATGCCAGGTTATCCTAAGTCACAGTGTGTTTAAACAACCACTTTATTCTGCCATCTGGCATATGATAGGTTTCTGATAAATACGTGCCTGCGCTTCGACTGTGGGATGCACACAAGAAAAGAGACTATTTTTTTAAGATGTTTGTCTAAGTCTCAGATAAACAACTTTGGCGATGTGCAGGAGCTTTCTGTGGGTGCAGGAGTAATCACAGAGTCATGGAATGATTTGGGTTGAGAGGGACCTTAAAGATCATCTCATTCCAACCCCCTGCCATGGGCAAGGGCACCTTCCACCAGAACAGTTTGCTCAGAGCTCCAACCTGGCCTTGGACACTTCCAGGGATGGGACAGGCACAGCTTCTCTGGGCAACCTGTGCCAGGGCCTGCCCACCCTCACAGGGAAGAATTTCTTCCTAATATCTAATCTAAACCTAATTTATTTCAGTTTGAAGCCGTTCCCCCTTGTCCTATCACTCCAGGCCCTTGCAAATATATATGTATAGACAAAATCAGGATTTGCCCCAGGGAAGGAGCTGACTGCTGAGCACCCCAGGGTCCCTGTTATGGAGAAAGAGAGGAGGTGAGAAGGTCCAGCATTTGAGCAGCACATTGTCATCACCCTCCAGATGTGAACCCCAAAGTCCTCTGTCACTGCTCTCCCATCTGGATTCTCACCACCCACTTATGTTTGCACTTTCTCTGCCACAGGAGAAGGCTCTGCCCCTGCCCTGTCCCCTTCCTTCCCTCTCACACAGCAACATCTCAGGTGAGCAAAAGCTCCCAAGGCTGCATCAGGAACAGGACATTACTGCAGAAGGGAGAGGGGACTTCTGGCAGGGATGCACAGGTAACAGGGTCATCAAATTTTGTCACACGTTCTCAAATTTATATTAAACCTGTTTTTGCTCTTACCTTTGACAGGGATTCTGTAAGCAAACTAAACCACTCGTTGGCAAACACCTGGGGAAGGAGACGTACCAGACGGGAAGGAGTCGCAGATAAAGAAGCAGAAGGTTTTCTTCCAGAAAATTATAGGCTGAGGGATAAGAGAGAGAGAAATAGCCCTGTAAGCAGTGACAGCCCTCCAAACAAGCCTCCACAAACCCCATAGAACTCTCTCCGGGTCACAGAAACCCCAAGAACCCCTCCAACTATCCCTCTTTTATCTGCAAGTCCTGAAATTGTGTCCCTTTTCCAGATGTCATCACCCGATTCTCCTCAGTGGTTCATCTCAGCCTTTCTCCACTCTTTCCTGCCATCACAGCTGATCATCTTACCCCCATGGATTTCCTCCTTCAGCTTTACCCTGAGCTGCCTCCCAGTTGTTTCTTTACCTTCCATAGATTATGGCGGTGTTGTTGCAGTGCCATATTGCTCAGTGCAGCCTGCAGAGCCTGCCCACAAACCTGGTGAATCCTCAGGTTTTTAACCTGTGGAAAGGTGGAGCTCTGAGGTCAGCTGTGCAATTCCACATCCAAGCCCACTTGTTTATGGACAGCAGTTCTGGTAGGTTTATGATGAGCAACTGAGGGCCTTTCTGGCTATGACGGTATCATGGGACAACACTTCAAAAAATATTTTATTTAAAATAGCTCCACGTCATACAGAATGTGGTCTGATTCCAAATCTACCGCCTTTTGTGTTCCTTTTCCTTAAGCTTCAGATTCTAAACATTTGACTTCTAAGCCTTGCTCTGTGCTTCAGTCTCAGCTAAGTACGTGAAGCTTCCTAGAAACATAATTTTTTCATACTTCATCAGTTTTGAGGTTGACAACCACATTAGATAAAACATGCTAGAAAAGACCCAACCCCACTACTCTGTGGGAATATTTCTGTATCCCATCAGGCTGCTGTCGCCTGTTGTCAGACATGTCACCAGTGTTGGCCAGTGTCTGACAAGGCTTTAGAGTGAGCTACAGAGTGCAAGTAATAAACAACCTCATGACTAAGATGAAAGTTAATTTGTGTTCTCACTTAATTAGTTCTTAATTTATATCCTGAAGTGCAAGTGTTTAGCTCTCATAAAACTGTGTCCTTTGGAAAACAAGTAAAGGCTTCCATTTTTCATACTCTGCTGCAGTTCTATTCGCTGCCATCAGCATATTGTTTTAATAACATCCTGTAGCAGTAGGTTTTTCTTTTAAAAAGAAAAGCAATAAATTGTTTGTTTGTTTGTTTGTTTAATTTTAGGAATGAATTCTCTGCTGTGGGGGTGGTGAGGCACTGGAAGAGGTTGCCTGAAGAAGGGGTGGCTGCCCCATCACTGGAAGTGTCCAAGGCCAGATTGGATGGGGCTTGGAGCAACCTGGGCTGGTGGAAGGTGTCCCTACCCATGGCAGGGGTTAGAATAAGATGATCTTTAAGGTCCCTCCCAACCCAAACAACCCTATTATTCTATAATTTCCATCGGAGATTTTTTTGCATGGAATTATATAAGGGAAGACAATGTGATTAAAGTTTTTAAAGGTATTATTTACGTAGTACTCTGTATATCAATCAACAAAATAAACAGAGAAGACCAATCCATTGCCTCAAACTTCATCTTACAGATCTGCCATTCTTCCTGTTATCCTTTCAAGGAATGAGCTACTTTTGCCTTGTATCATCTTCTCTTTCAAGAAGCTTTTTGCATCCTATTAATCATTTCCCCTGTCGCTTCTGGGTCCTTCCTTCTGCTTCCTCCTCGTTTAGGTGCGATAGGTAGAACTGAGCAGTAGTTGAGGTTAGCACACTGCACCCATCATTATTATTCTCTGAGCACTTCTGTCTGACCTTGGGAGAGCGTTACGTTGTTCAGGTTTGTACTTCTGTCATTTCCTTAAGTAGTTACAGTTATTTGTGAACACAAAACCACCGAGTTCTCCTTGGCGAGCTCTGCCTCGCTTTGCTGAAGGGAACATCTTGAACTCTTCACATACGTTGACTCATTATGATGGATGAAGTAGGATGTGACATCCCACTTACAGCTCCCCAGCATAAACATTTGAAACATAATAAGAGCTCCCATCTGCCTTGTTCCTTTGCTCCCCCAAAACTGAAAGCAAAATGAAGAATCTCAGAATCACAGAATATGCCGAGTTGGAAGGGACCCACCAGGATCATCGAGTCCCACTTCTGGACCTGTACAGGACCATCCCCAAGAGTCACACCATGGGCCTAAGAGTTGTCCAAATGCTTCTTGAGCTCTGTCAGGCTTGTGCTTTGCCCACTGTGGGGAGCCTGTTCAGTGCCTGACCACCCTCTGGGGGAAGAACCTTTTCCTGAGATCCAACCTAAGCCTGCCCTGACACAACTCCAGCCCTTCCCTGGGTGCTGTGTCTGGTCACCACAAAGCAGAGATCAGTGCCTGCCCCTCCTCTGCCCCTCCTGAGGAAGTTGTATCTGCAATGAGGTCTCCGTTCAGTCTCCTCTTCTCCAGCTGAACACACCAAGTGCCCTCAGTGTCCTCACACCCTTCCCCTTCAGGCCCTTCACCATCTTCGTTGCCCTCCTTTGGACACTCTACAAGAGCTTAATACCTTTCTTACATTGTGTCACCCCAAACTGCCCCAATATTTCAGGTGAGGCCATCCCAGTGCAGAGCAGAGTGGGACAATCCCCTCCCTCTCCTGGCCAGCGATGCTTTGCCTGATCCCCCCAGGACAGGGGTGTCCCTCCTGGCTCCAGGGCACTGCTGACTCATGGCCAACTGGCCACCAACCAGGACCCCCAGGGCCCTTTCCCTGCACTGTATTCCAGGATCTCATTTCCCAGTCTGTCCATACATACAGGGTTGCCCCATCCCAGGTGCAGAATGTGACACTTCCCCCTGTTGAACCTCACATGGTTGGTGATTGCCCAGCCCTCTGACCTGTCCAGGTCTCTCTGCAGGACCTCCCTGCCTTTGAGGGACTCAACAGCTCCTCCCAGTTTTGTGTCATCGGCAAACTTGCTCAGTGTCCCTTCCAGTGCCATGTTCAAGTCATTGATGAAGATGCTGAAGAGCACAGGGTGGAGACCTGTGGAACCCCACTAGCGACAGGTCCCCAGTTTGATTCCACCCCACTCACTGTCACCCTCTGTGCTCCAACCACGAGCCAGTTGCTCACCCACATCATGATGTTTTTATCCAGCTGTGGGCTGGACAATTTGTCCAGAAGGATCCTGGCAGAGACAGTATGGAATGCTTTACTGAAATCCAAAAAGATCACATAATCTGGCTTCTCTTGATCAGCCAGGTGGGTCACCTTGTCATAAAAGGAAATCGGGTGGGATAAGCAGGACTTGCCTCTCCTGAAGTCGTGCTGGCTGTGACCAGTGACTGCCTTGTCTCTTAGGTGTTTTTCAATACTTCCCAGAACAACCTTCTCCATAACTTTACCAGGCACTGAAGTGAGACTGACAAGTCGGTAGGTTCTGGGGTCCTCCTTCTTGCCCTTCTTGAAAACTGGGACAACATTTACCAGCTTCCAGTCAGCTGGGACCCCTCTGGGTTCCCAAGACTACTCAAAAATCACAGAGAGAGACATCAGCAGCTCTTGGAGGATTCTGAGATGAATCCCATCAGGTCCCAGAGATTGTAGGAATCCAGATGGAGCTGGATCCCACACAAGTTCAGGGTCAGCTTGGGGTTGATCATTCTCATAGTCATGGTCGTCCAGCCCTTGGTCCATCATCAGTGTTGAAGGGAGTCATTCACATCTTCATTCAGAGAACACTTACATTGGAAAGCAAGAACATCCACATCTTCAAGCAGGTATTATTGAGAAATTATGTTACTAATATCCCAAAGAGAAGCAAAATTCTTACATATACACGGAGGGGACTTGTTTGTGGTATAATTTTAGGTCTGCCTGGAGACATTTTGTCCACAGGTTGGCTTAGGTTCCACACCACATGCTGGTATCTGACAGTGCAAACTGAAATTTATCTCAAGGGAAAAGATGGGATGTGCTATTTCTTACCACAATGTGGCTGCAGCAGGAATATAATAATCTTTGGGGATGGAATCCATTTCTTGACCTGATTTTCTCTGTAATTAAGGAACAGCACAACAGTTCACTGAAAGTCTCAATAGGACTGCAGTGTCTACGAACATTTTCACAGGTATCCCACTGTAACAGAATAAACTGTAATTTTTCCATTTCCTGTAGCTACTTCCAGACAGTGAATGCCACCCAGGGCTTTAGTTACCAGGAATGGAAAAGTAATTCATGCCCAAAGCAACAGCGGGGGAAAAAAAAGGTCTATAAAAATGAACTTGAAAAAATACCATTTTATGGTGCTACATTTTAGGAAAAAAGCTTGAACAACCCAACGGAGATTTGAGCCATATAATTCCAAAGTACTCTGAGTGCTTTGATAGAAAAGATGTAAAGTATTATTTAAAATCAAAATCAACCTCTGTGTATTTCTACAGGAATTTGACCTGTTCTATTTCGTTTTATTACTACTTGATAGGTCAGAGGCATTTCTAAGTTAACAGCTAGAAATCTTATATACTCTTACTTAAATAAAATTACTGAAATAATCTATTTTTAAAATATTTTTTAAATATTTACAATTATGAACATAATTTTTTTAGTTCATTACTAAATAACAGACTAAAATTAAACATTTTTTTTAATAAGTGGGAAGCTTACTCTGAATTAGATATATATTTTGGGCACTGGCTATGTCTTCATAAAACCATAATCAAAGAAATTGAGAAATACACATTCATATGTGCGGGACAACATTCTGTCTCCATTTCTTCCCATCAGAGGGTATATCAGAATAGCTGTATTTGACCAAGAGCCTATTAGGCATGAAAAGTCTTTCACCCATAGTGGTGGATGCCTCAGGAAAGGGTCCAACAAACCACACAGGTCCTCAGCCACAGCTGCGTCTCAACTTCTCATTCAACAGCTCTTGATGAAGGTGTGCCCATGAATTTGCCAAATTTTTTTTCAATCTGCTCACAATCTTCAGGACCAATTATAGTTTAACATCCACAGCATCCTGTGGAAATGATCCCTACAAGGCCAATAAATGGTCACTGAAAACTGACTTTTGGTTTGTGTGTGTTAAAGGTACTACCCAATCATCTTGCTGGGTATCCCAAGTTTTGGTATTATTCCCTATTCACCCTGTTCACAGCATTCATGTCCTGTTTTCCTTGTTGGTGCTGATTTTTCTTTCCAAGATAAAGCATAACATACTTTATTCTCACTCAGTAGGCAAGCTATTCTATGTCCTTGGCCATCTTCCCTTCTCCATACTTTTTTTAGTCAGTGAAGTTCTTTCTGAGACACCATGACCAGAATTGCAAAGTGGTCAGGATATAAATACACAAAGCAGTTTTGTACAGACACAAGGTTTTTCTTTCCTGTTTGCCTTTATTTCTTCTTTTCCTGATTCAACTTGTTTTTTGAGCCCTACGGACAATGAGATGATGCTTTCAGAAGATTATTCACAATGAAAGAAAGATCTGATTTAGGGCTAGCCAGCTAATTTAGATTCTATCATGTTTCTACAGTTAAAATCATTGGATATATTGGGCCCAATCCTACCCACTCCATCACTTAAAGGACTAGGTTACCATTTTAACCAGCTTTACCATCTACTGGGTTACCAGTCAACAGGTACAGCAGTATCTTGGGACAGGACTTTTAGCAATGTCAGGCAGCGTCCATGGTGTCCAGTGACTACACTACATCCACAGGAAATTCACTTTACTAACACATTACTGTGCAATTTTCTCTTAGGTTCTTAATTCTGTTCCTCACGGATGTTTCAGCTTAGATTCAGGTAAATTATTGCACAAACCCAACATTTTCAGAATAGAAAATATTGTAGATTCCCAGATATTTTCTCTCTAGATATCCTTTTCCACCCACCTCAGACCCATTTATCTGTTCACTAGCTGCATCACATACAGAGGTTTATAATTTCAGTTTAAACTTTTATACCTTTGTGAAAAGATATAAAATGTCATGAACATGTAACACACATGAGATTAATCCTTATTTTAATAAACAGATGCATTACTTTGTGTCAAATGGAAATCTCTTGTATAAATAGCCTGTTGTGACAGATTGTTGCATAATTCATTAAAAATATATACATTTATGCACTTAGATATTTATGGAAACCTTTTTTTAATTAATCCTTTCAATACATTCATCAAACCCTATAAAAGGTTCTTTTACCCACAGGGATCTTACTGAGAAGAAAAATGTGCAACTTTTGAATGAATCCCTTTCAAAAGTGCAATAAATCAAACAAGTTCTAGGAAGATGCTTGAGGACCAACCATTGCTTTTCCAGAACAAATTCTTTACTG
Source organism: Sclerurus mexicanus (assembly GCA_013396755.1). Taxonomy (NCBI): domain Eukaryota; kingdom Metazoa; phylum Chordata; class Aves; order Passeriformes; family Furnariidae; genus Sclerurus; species Sclerurus mexicanus. The sequence goes on from VWZF01003765.1 coordinate 709,157, forward strand.
GAAGGGTGATGGGGCACTGACACAGGTTTCCCAAAGAAGCTGTGGCTGCCCCTGGATCCCTGGAAGTGTCCAAGGCCAGGTTGGACGGGGCTTGGAGCAACCTGGGCTGGTGGAAGGTGTCCCTGCCCATGGCAGGGCATTGGAACTGGATGTTCTTTATGGTTCTTTGCAACCCAGGCCATTCTATGATTATATTTGTACATTTTTTCTTGGAAAAAAAAAATCTGTCCTAGAAATAGTAAGTGGTTTTGGAGCTGCAAGTTTAACCTTGGTAAAGTGGTGCTGAAGAGCGTCAGGTTCAGGTTAAGTCTAAGTAGGAGGAGGAGATTTTCACAGAGGAGGAAGGGCTTGTTTCTATTTGATCTACCTAACAAATACTGCAAAAGTGTTTTGTTTTTTTTCAAGGGATGAGGGTTCCACAAACCAAAGTTATAAGCACATCACCTGAGAAAAGCTCTTGGCTTATGAAAAGAGAGATGCAAACACTGAAGGAACCGGAGTATTGTGTCTGCCGTGTTGTATCCCTGCCTACAAACCCTGACAGGTCCCTATAGTTTGGGCTGAACTGTTCAAGCTGCAGACACTTTGCATGGCAAATTGTGCCAGTGGGCAACATAAACGTGGGGTCCAGCCCAGCAGCACCACTTGCAGTGTCCTGAGACACCTCGACAGCAGAGTGCATCAGCTTCCCCCGTGCGTGCTGGGAAAGAGGCTTTAAGGCAGAGCCTCTGAGATGGGTGAAACCTCGCTGAAGGGAGGCTGACAGGGGTAGGGAGGAAGGCAGGGTGGTCAAGACACACCGTTGCTATGGCAACCCTGCCTGGGAAAGACAAAAGGGGAAACCTGCGATTAAAAGGGAAAAAGGCTGAAATAGGGAGGAAAACGGGGCTCCCAACTCAAAGGCGGCACAGGGCTGGCGTGTGCTGTGACAGGCTGACACACACCCATCACTTCAAATGGCTGGAGCTGCCAGTCACCCTGTCAAGCCCTGATTTCACTCGGCCATATGGCCAGATGCCGTGTGGTCGTGGGCTGAAAATGAGTTTGGGGTGTCTGAACTAAGTCTTCAAATCATTTTGTGAGGACGCCCTTCCCCAACAGAGCTTGAATGTGCAAATAGACCCAAATAGGTCTCAGAAGCATTTTGCCAGCCCCCAGCACCAAAGGAACTTTCAGTGGGAAAAAATTTATTAAATGATTAAAAGTATATATATCCATTGTACCTACCTGAGTCAAACCTAAAGAGAAGAGTCACTAACTTGTATACACTGTTTCTTACATGCTTATAGTAAAAGCAGTTGTAGGTTGAGTAACCCTGACTTAACAACTCCATGGCACAACAGCAATTGCCAGGATTTTGTTTTTGAATCGAACTGGGCAGAAGAACCCCCTTGAAAAACCCCCTTGACTTAACAGAAACCCAGAAGATACTGGGACTCTGCACATTCCTTCAGCCAAGCTGAGTCATCTGTACAGAAACTCAAAGCTAACATCAATCAGTTGCCCAGACCAGACAGGAAAACAAGAATTTATGACAGAAACTGACCTAAATTACAACAATTTGCAGCCCAATGTTCCCCTGTCAAACGACCATATAAAAGTACAAGCCACTAAGCCTGTGTATTTTCTAGGGCAGTTTTCACTGGCTTTATAGTGCTCCTAGCCAGAAGAGAAACCCAATTTCCGTACACAGAAAAAAACCCCAATGCAATCAGTTCTCGAGACACCACAGATTAGTACAGGCTCCTATATTATTTCCTTCTACTAAAATAAGAAAAAGGAAAGGTGTCTAAAAGAAAATAGAAAAAGGGGAGAAAGAAGCATATACACATATATATATATACATATGTACATACAATCACATTTACTTCCAATGGCTGTTTACCATCTAAAATTTTCACAATACAATTTTTACAGCACATTTTCACAACATCGCTGAAAAGAATGGAAAATAACAGTCCCCTTTTATAGCAGGGAATTGATACACAGCGAGATTAAATGAATCACTGAAGATCACTCAGGAAATCTGCACTGGAGCGAAAACCTGCATTTCTCATGTTCTTGTTCTGCACCTCAGGAAAAGGTTATTGTTCCCTCAGGCATAGGGACTCTGCAGCACTGCAATAGACATTGGGAAAATAAGGCTGCAGCAAGCACTGAAGGTTGCACAAAGAATGGGTGGGTTTTTTTCTGTTGGTTTTGTTTTGTTTGTCCCAGTGCTCTTTCGGAAAGTAAAATAAGTTATTCAGGCCCTGCTTTTTCATAGTCTCGAGGGTACTTGGTGTGCGGATAAGCCATCGATTTTTGTTCTCAGTCTGTTACAGTCACATACATGCAGTAAAAGTAATTTCCTCGGGACTAATATCATTTGTTCTCCAGGGTTTTTCCTTACGAAAACTGAATTTTGAACAATCCTTATGTAACCTTTGCTATTAAGGTTACAGGAGATTGAGATCCATTTGTGAGATGAATAAGGCATAACAGTTTGCTTCTACAAACTTTCCTGACAAAGCTCTTTATGTAAGGGAAACGATGAGACTTTTTCTATGTGATAAAATTTCCAGTTGAAACTAACGGATCTGTTAAATTACTTTCCCTACCTGGTTTGTGCACCTATTGCACTAAAATCTAATTTTAATCTAATTTTAACTTTCATTCTAAAATTATTAACATTCAGATTTTAAGAGAACATGACTTTTCCCCTCTTGGAGCAGTATGAAATGTTCCATTGCCGTATTTGTCCTAAATCAGGAAAAAAATGCTCTGAAATGTAAATTAGTTGTTATACTAGAGCTTGATAAAGGAGTATATATACAGGAATACAGGTAAGCCTTTAGCTTAGGATCACTGGAGTGAAAGTTTTCTTCAATCACTCAAAAATCACAGAATCATTTAGGTTCGAAAAGACCTCTGAGATCATTGAATCCAACTTCTAATTGATCACCACCTCATCAACTACAACCATGGCACTAAGTGCCACATCCAGTCATTTCTTGAACAAAAACGTGTATTTGGACAACTTTTTTTCAATTTAACCAAAGTGATACTCAAGTAGAAGTGTTTTTAGGGTGCAACTTGCCCCAGGAAATGACTCCATCCTAAACAAACCACATCACAGTGGCTGCATTCCTGAGGAAGTGGGGGACCTTCCTTTGCAGCTGGGCAGCTGCAGCACATCAGCTGAAGTGAACTTCTGAGCACCAAGGCCTGGGGAGTAATGCAGGAGGGAGTAAAGGGTGGTTGATGAGTGGCAAAGCAGCCAGAGGGTGGTGGGATGGCTTTATTTAGGCTTCTTTTTCTGGCTGAAAGTAAGTTTTCCTCCAAAATTCTTGAAAAAGAGATAAAAGAACAGGCTCTGTGTTTTCCTTTTATTCATATTGAACGGGTTTTCCTCTGCTTAGGAATAACACCTCTTAAAGCAGTACAATCACAAATAAACATTGTTATTGTTTGAAATGTGACTGAAAACAAATAAAAAATTCCCCTCTATCTCCAGAAGCGTGAAAGTATCCCTGAGAACACCCACCCACCCTCATCATTACATGGAGCATCTCATTACACCTGGAAGGAGAGCTTCGAAAGGTGCATTGTGGTACCTGGCTGCAGGTACCACCAAAGCTGGGATCAGTAGTCAGATCTTTGGGTACCTGCTCCCATCCCTGAATCAGGTGTCCCCAGTGGCCAGGTCAACCACTGTGGGGTTCATATTTCATTCAGCACACCCCATATTCCCTTTCACCATGCCACGGTACTGAAGCATTCCATGGGCACTTCCAAACACAGAGGCCCTAGGAAATTAGGTTTGTTGTGCCAGTTTGTGCCTGTGACGGATTTAGGATAGAAAAAGACAGTCCGTGTGTAACCCTTCAACCCTGAGTTTGATATCCACCTCCTCTTCACCTGCATGATTCCTACTTTCATGGGAAGTAGGGAGAAACAGGAGGTGGCAGACATTGCCATACCTATTTGTGGGTTCTACCGCGGGAGAAACAGGATCAGTGTGCAACCAGGAGACATCCACTGAATAATTTTTATCTGCTTTGCAGGAGAATGAATGTCCTATCCAAACTGCTTGCATCCAGCAGGACCAAGAACATCAGAAGAGAAAGTACAGTACATCGTGAAACAGCTCTTTTTCCATGGGGAGCAAAGCACATTCCCAAATTATATTGGTAACAATAAACCTCTGAAATAATATAGTACATCTCTCTCCAGTGAACGGCATCATTCTGTATTCTTCAGAGCTGGGTGGAATAAAACTGCACAGAACAAAGGTTTCAAGTTTCCCTTTCTGATGCTCTCAGACCTGAGCAAAAAAATAATTAATTTCTCCACCTCCACAAAGGATTTTGGCAGTTTTGCCATTGGTGGAACACAATAATTGTCATTTAAAAAGAGCCAATTTCCACAGAAAAACTAATATGCAAGAAACCAGGCAGCACACGGGAGAACACCTTCTCTTCTTCATTTCAGATCAGCATGGGGAGAGGAAGCTGAATTGTTTTAATTTTTAAAGCAGTGTGGGGCACAAATCTTAGCTCTTGGTCCTTCCAGAGGATCCCTGAGGATGTGAACTGCTATATGCAATATGAATCATGGGCCAGATCCCATTGTTTTACAGCTGGATTAGAAAGCTTTGGAGCTCCCTAGCCTGGGGATTGTCTCTTTTTGGCACACGTGGGATGATGAATTGTTCTCCATGGCTGTGATGGTTTGGGTCTGACAACATATAGGCACCACAGACCCTACATCTATCAATATATAAGATTAAAGCCTTCCCTCTCCCTCTAGTCTTGTTTGGTTGGGACAGCTGTGCAACACATTCTGGCTGCAGCTAAAGAGGATTTTCTATTCAAGACCACTCCAATTTCAGCCTTTACAGCCTCCATCAAGAGGTTTCAGCTAAAGCTTTTTGGGTATTTCTCAGCAAAATACAACTGACCATCCAGAGGAAAAAAAAATCATACCTATTTGCTTTGGAAATTCGAAGTATTTTTGCATTGAAATCCAGTAACCTGAAACACGATGGTGAGGCAGAAGGAGGCTGACCTGCTCCAGCCTCAGTGATGCATCGGGTGGTTGAGTTTGGCCAAGAGTTAACCCCAAGAGAAAAATGAAAATTCCAATTCACTAATGACATATTCCATATTCCATTAGGGCAATTTGGTGTTATGTACAATAAATTCTTGCATTTCCACTGAACAAATGTCACTCCGGGGATGGAGGTGCAGTACAAGATTTCCTCCTGAAAGTACTAACCCTCCTACTGGAATACCAGAAATAGGGGCAGAAGACAAGGGGAATATCTGTGTTTGTTCTCAAATTTTCATGTCTGGAGCCTCAAAGCTTTGAGGAAAGGAAACATGCCAAATTCAATGTCAGGGGCTGAGGCATAGTAATAAGGAATAAAGAAATAGGCAGAAATAGGAACTGCAGGAAGCTTTGAGGCAGGAAGGACTGGGGAAGAAAAAGAGTAGAGATGCTCTTTAGGACAAGCTCCAAAGATTATTTGAGCAACCTGTTCAAGGACAAGGTGTCCCTGCTCATGGAAAGGGGGGTGGACCTAGGTAATCTTTAAGGTTCCAACCCAAACTAATCTATGATGAGCACTGTGGCAGAGACCTGGAGGTCTCCCCTTCACTTTCTCATTCACTCAATACCTCTGGCAAAGTGGTGTCTCCAGGCTTTCCCTGCCCCAGCTACACACAGCTGCTTGGAGACTGTACTATTAATTTATAACCCAATCCTACAGCGGACTCACTTGTCCATGGGAAGGGCAAAGGAGGGATGATCAGGGGAAATATTATTTTGTAAGGTTATTTCATGTTTCAGATGTTAAGTATTGTTCAGCCACACAGCCAGGAAACTCCACCAAAGTCAGACAAGTCACAAAGAATTTCACCCCCTTCCAAGGACTCTGCCTCCTACATGTGCTGAAGGGCACAGCCTGTGGAAGAATTAGTGTGCAGTCATGTAATTAAAGATTATATCATTCCGCATACAGAGGAGAACCTTATTTATAATACATCTTAATTCTGGCATCCCCTATGGTTTGCGGGCCTGACCTGAAAGCCTTCTTTTTACGACATTTTGGGGATGCAGTTCTCTTATAAACATATATATGTGTATAGAAATGTATTTTTTTCTTATGAATATATATATGCATTCTTTTTAATATATATACAAATGTGGGCCATGCCACAGCCACTAGAAAAATAAAAACTGTAAGGAGCAGTTCTGCTCCTGTGACTGCTCTGCTTCCATCAGTGGGGCCTCCTTGCAAGGGAGCCTGCTTCTGTCCTGGGTTTGCCGTCAGATATTAGGATTCTCCGTGGAACACATCTCATGCTTGCTCAGCAAATCCCTTTATTTTTTCTCTGGGAAGCTTCTCACAGGTACTCCATCACTCTGACATTTTTCCGCCAGGATAATGATGGAGCAAACAAGCACAGGAGCTGACTCAGGAGGAAGGTGTAAGACTGCAAAGTGGCTGAGCTACTCTTTCTTTGTTTTTGTTTTTTTTTTTTTTAATCCACACAATAGAACAACTTCTTTTTTTACCTTTTTTTTTTTTTGCATTTTAAACATCCATTTTTTCCGAGGTTGCAAATTACCCGAACACTAAACCAAAGACATCCAACAGAGGCAAACAGCAGTCACTGAAATGAGGGCAGCAAATGAGTATTTTAAAGGTCTGTAAGAAGGCTGGGAACTAGAAGTAAGTGAAAGATCAGACATGCCTCAATGTAAGTAGACAAGGAGGAAAAGGTTGTGTGGAATTTGAGAGACGCTTCTCCACATGTTTTCAGGAACATTCCCGAGACAGCAAACAATTAAATAAAAAATGAAAAACATCTAGAGAGCTTTTTGTTTTATTTGTATACCATAGGTGAACTTGTTAATATATTTCATATTGCAAAGTGACAGAGCTTTGTGTGTGTTCATTTTTATCTTCTCACTCTGATGTATAATATCTGTCAGAACTTGAATACAAGCTTGCTGTCCCATTTTAGGAATGGAAGTCCTAGTGTCCACCAAGTCATCACACTTCAAATTTTCCCCAGGGTCATATTCTCCTCTCTCTGACTCAGAGAGCTTTGCCAAATTCCAAAAAAACTCATTACTTTTACTTGGCAACTGATATTTCTTTCATCACATTGATAGTTTTACTTTCTTTAGAACAAAGAACAAAGTGATTTATATTATATGAATGCAAATAGTAAATTAACTTCTCATTAAGATCTAGCATGGCTTATGGAATTGTGGCGTACTTTGCTCACATGGCCCTTGATTTTGATCATTTTCTCATAGCTACCATATTATTTCTTAGTCTCTGTATAAGAAATCTAAAAAAGTACCTTTCAATAACCTCTACTCCACCAGTGCAGCTTTAGCAGCTTGGTGGTACAGAGAAAATAAAAGGAAACATAATTATAATGCTACTGCTAATGTAACTCTACAGGGCAAAATTTTCAGAAGCACTTCTATGCTTTAATTCAAGCTCATTTTTGTATAAATAAAGTTTTAAGTGGTCCCCAAAGAGAGAGAAAAAAATGAATCATTCGAATCCACAGCTTGTCAGATAAATCACTCGGTTTGGATATAGAACAGCAATCCAAGCCATTTCTCTTGCTATGAGCACCAAAGCAAACTGTGACTCTAAATGTCCTAAAGCAATGGGAAGTTTTATACTTATGGCTGACCCTAAGCTGGAATCTGACCAGGTTTTTGGTCAGCAGATGTTGCAGTCTTGCATAACTTCCCAGAGGCACAGAATGTTGGAAGAGGGAAGGGAAGTCAGGAGGTACCTGGTCCAGCCTCCACCCCGCCAGGAAGGTCCAACATTGATATCATATCAGGTTGCTCAGGATCTGGTCCAGCTGAGTGTCAAATCTTATAAATGTCACACTGCAGGTAGTCAGGAGCATTCAAACTAATGCTTTACTCCACTGTTCTGAATTCTCCTGCCTCTGCTGCCAGCTTTCAGCAGGAGTATTATGGTGGGAAGGCTCCATTTTGGCACAGGAGGAAACATCTTGTACTGCACTTGAAATCTGGGCTTCAGTATTTGCCTTCACCGACCAAAGAGTCACATCAGAAAACCTTTACCCAAGGGCTGTACCAGAGAGGAAACAATGGTTTGAGGAAAAAAACCCATGAAATCCAAGAGGCACCTCAGAGTTCCTCACACGGTGGTGATTAAAACATATGGGCAAAGCTAAGCTCAGCTAAGGTCAAAAGCAAAGCTCCTGTTAACTGCAATTAATCACCAGAAGACCCTTTCATCCCAATTCTGCTCCTACTGGCATAAAAGGCAAAATCCTTGCTGTCTTTGGTGACCCAGAATCAAACCTTTCAAAAGCAACTTGGGTGGAGCAATGGGGGACTCTGCTCTTTCACGTTTCTCTGTGTATTTCTAATTTCACATCCGAGCTGCCTTTTATGGCCAAAATATAAATCCCTGAAAAATAAGATTTTTTTTTTTATAGAATTGCTGACAGACTGTTAAGTAGAGTGCCACAAACAGCACTGCTGTAATGATTAGTTGAACAGGCTGATTACACTGGGCTTCTGTGCTCTCAGCAATGGCAAAAACTCATTTGATTTTCAATACTGCAACCCTCTTGAATCAATATTTTGTATTATGTATTCCATTTGAAGTACTTGTATAAAGAGTACAGTATTATTTTACCTTAATATTTTATTTTTAGAGCTCATGTAGCATAATTAAGCATATTTTACGTAGGCTTGGCACAGAGTTGAACAACAGATAGAATTTACCTGTTTGCTTTGCAGTTGGATCCGCAGTCAGTTCTATGCATGTGTATGTTGGCCCGTGTGAAAATGCACCTCTCTAGTTGCACTTCCTGGTGCTTATCTCAGATATATGACCTATGGCTTTGTGTGCCTTTTCCTCCTGGATGCCTACCCAGAGACGCCTTTAGGAGGAATAATTTCCAGGATGCATTGAGCATTGTCCATAGGGGTCATGCAGCCACAGAGACACTGAAACTCAGTAGTCATTTTTTAAAGGTTAGGTCATATCACAGATCTCTGATTGTGCATCTCCCCATGCAGTAACTGGTCTGCTTGGAAGACAGAAACACAAAGCTGAAATGTGCCTAATCTATTCAAATTTTAAAAAGCTCCTTTTAATCAGCAACATTATGGTCCCTGGAGCCCTAGCTGTAGAATGCCACACAGCACAAAAATAACAATGACCACGGCAGTGGAGGGTCTTGGGGGTGGTCTTAAGCACAAAGCAACTCTGGTTCCTTCTTAAATAAATTACTTATTTCATTGCAGGTAAACTGGCCCTGAGCCAATATATGAGCACTTGCCCCAAAAGGAGCCTTACCAGAAAGGACAGTCCCTGTTGTACCCTGTCACCTGGAAGGCAACCCTGTGCAGGAGTGGCCTTTGGTGACCCGGGGGATCTTCAGCCTGGGGCCAGAAAACAGGTGGAAGGTCTGGGCAAGCAAGTGAGACCAGCAATGGAAAAGGCCCTGAGCTAAGTGCACAGTGTGACCCAGGCAGACATGACTTCAGGGAACCTTATTAAGGCTGACTATAAGTCATATGAGGGGTGGCTGAGGGAGCTGGGGGTGCTTAGCCTGGAGAAAAGGAGGCTCAGGCGAGACCTCGTTGCCCTCTGCCTGAAAGGAGGTTTTAGCAAGGTGAGGGTCAACCTCTTCCCCCAGGCTACAAGAGACAGGATGAGAGGAAATGATCTCAAGCTGCACCAAGAGAGGTTTAGTTGAACATCAGGTAGAATTTCTTCATGGAAAGGGTGGTCAGGCATTGGAAGGGGCTGTCCATGAAGGTGGTGGAGTTCCCGTCCCTGGAGGGGTCCAAGGAATGACATGGCACTCAGTGCTTTGAGGACAAGGTGGGGATCAGTCACAGGTTGGACTCGATGGTCTCAGAGCTCTTTTCCAACCTAAATAATCGTGTGATTCTGGGACCTGAAAGGCTCCCACAGATTCATCTGCCATCACTGTTCGAGATTTACTCAAATGTACCATATCTGAGCATGTCTGAACTCTCCAGCCCGGAAGCGAAGACTTGTTCGTGAGGGTTTTTTGTTTATTTTCCTTTTTAAACCACTGATGGTGTTACTGGCACCAGGTAAAGCAGTCAGACAGCTGAGTTCATTGCTGGCTTACAGATTTTGGTGAAAGCATTAGGCCCCAGGACAGTGAATGGGTTTTCAAGGAGCAGAGTTTCTGTCAGAGCCACACAGAGGCTCACTAACATATACGAATTTTTATTTTGAGGAAACAGAATTAAATTTATGAATATCACCCCAGAGTGCAGTATCTAAATACCTTATTTGCAAGAAACTCTTTGGCTGAATAAAACCCTGAATTCAGTGGGAGTTTTGCCACTGACTTCAATAGGGGAGGATTTTACCAGTTTTATCTCCTGGGAAGGAGAAAAAAAGGAAAATCCAAGAACACAAGCCAGCTAAATAGTTATTACCTAAAAACACTAAGTAAAAAAAGAAAAAAGAAAAAAAAAACACTTGGCAAAAATCAAACAAAATTTCTGCATTACCAAAGGGACTGAAAACTGTTAAAGCAAATTCTCATGCCTGCTCATTTATACCAGGATCAGCTTACAGTTTTCTCCAGGCAGTGATTAAACAAACTGCAGTTTTTCTCCATTTTCCTTGGCTCTTGTAAACAAACGATACTATAAGTGAGTATAGAAAAATGCAGAGCAGTGAAAATGATAAAGAATACATCTTTACAGGGAAGGCCTGGATTCAGGATCACACCGAAGCACATGCCTAGAGACATTTTGATTTCCATGGCTTCACCACATGCTTAAAACACATGCTGAAGTGAGGTTCCTGGTTAGAAAAGGTTTCCTAAATCAGGACAAAAGCATTTTGAAAATATCCCTTTCAATAGTAACAACTGGTTTCAGGCTTCTCAAGGCCAACCCAGTTCTGGGGCTTCTTGGAAGTTCTTTCACTGCTTTGAGACACAACTTGAACATGTGAAATGTTACTGCATGGCAATCTGAAAGTGCTAAAGGACCACTGAAATCTCTGGTCTGATATAAAATATAAACTCATAAGTCAAGCTGGAGATATCTGAATAGGGACAAATGGATTGAGTTTAAAATACAGTAGACATGTATGTAAAAACACTATCCTGTTCTAGAAGTTCCCATTCTGAAGTCACAAAAAAATAATACGGTAAGAACTTGCAGAAACTCCAGAGAAAAGCCCAATTTTCCCAGGTGCATTTCCCAGGCTGAATAAGGGAACTTGTAACACGGTTCCTTCGTGAGAGCAAGATGATACAGGATGTTCATTGACTGCTGAACTTGAAGAAATCCACAGGGTACTGGGTCTGAGAGGGACCTAAGACTGCCCTTGGGAACTAAGAAATTTACTGTGTTGTAATCATAGAAACCAACTGGTTTCTGTAGTACCCATGGCACCCACATCACCACCAAAGTCCTGGTGTATCCAGCATCTCAAAAACTACTATAAAAACATATAATTTTTAAGAATTTGGCAGGTAGTGGCCCCACTGGGGATGAATTTTACAGCCCTGTGAGCATTGGTTTGGGATTTTTTCAGGTGTCAGGCAATGCAGAGGTTTGTTTCACCATTTTCTCAGTCATTATATCAGGAGTTCTCTGCTGCCTGATGTTGAGAGCACATTCCAGAATCAGAGTGACAACTGCAAGTCAGTCCCTGGAAACTCCATTAGGCAGGTGCGGCTCTCCCACCTCTGGAAGACAAGACCTTGACTTTTTAAAAACAAGGTGTCACAAAAGAAGGAACCAGTAGAAGGTTCAACACCCTTGCAGAAGGTTAGGGTTTGTGATGGGATGGCACAGGCTGGCCCAGAAGCTGCCAGATATGGGAAGAAAGGCGTTGAGCTTTCTGAGAGGTCACTGGCCAGAATATGTCCCAGGCTTGGAAGGGAGTTGTTCTGGGTGTTTCTTTGTTTGACATGTTTGAAAAAAACCCACAAAACCTCCCTGCATCCTGCTCATAATATATATTTGAGCTGAATGTTATTTTATTCATTTACAGAAATTGCATTCCTAGGGAAACGTTCACCTCTCTCGCGCGCTGCTATTTGTGCAATTATACTCACATTGACCAGTCCAAAATTACAGTTCCTGGCCCATGAGTTGCAAACCAGTGATATCTTCACCTAGGGCTCAAAGTCAAGAATACGGTCATTATTTCACAACTAAGGTCAACAAGAGCTTCTTCATAACTTGGCTCAAGGGGCTGGTGGAAGTCAACAGGCTCTTAACTGCAAAATTAACAAAGAAAAGAACAATCTATCCCTTGTGTAATAACAATTTATCTAGTGGCATCACCACAGGCCACAATCCTCCCAATGACAAGATGAACTAAACTATTTTTGTTGCTGTTTTCCAAGAAAAGGAAAGTACATTAATAGTGAATGTAACAGAAATTACCCACTCGTTCCAATGACACAGTGGTCTGCTGCTGATTTAAACATGCCACATAATTTTCAACATTGAAGAGCTATAAAAGCAAGGCAATTCTTTATTTTCAGGGCAAAAATAATTATTTCAAACCTTTGCAAGGAGAGGAGTCTCTGTTCTGTGGTATTGTTATGTGATTAAAAATTCCTGTCTATGAACACAAAGAAGCACACAAGGTAGGAAGGGAGTTGTATGAACACAAATAACCTTTCGAGAGCCAACAGAGCCCCATGACCTGATCTCACCTGAGCTATCATAGGAGACACAACAGCCCCATGGTCTCAGGGGTAATACTCATGAAAGAGTTTGAATGGTATAGGACCTATTATGAGATGCAAGGGAAGAGCATCCTCTTTTTACACAAGACCTATTACAGAGAGAGAGAGGAGAAACCAAAGCAAAGACTCTAGGATGATGTGGATGTCTAGTCAAGGCACATTCAAGCCCCCAGGCCTCATGGTAGGAAGAGCTCTGTGGGCTTAACTCAGCTTCCCATTCTTCACAAGGGATTTGGAGTGTCTCCCACACACCAGAGTGGTAAAAACTCGATAGAAAATCCTGACATTGCTTGGTGTAAATATTCTGTAAAGGAAATCCAGTGGATTATTTTCCTTGGTTTTAATGCAGTAATTGTTCTCAGGGCACTGGTAAATATCCCCTGAGAGAGACACAGGGATATATGAGTGGACACGCTGTGTGTGGGGTTGTCTAGTGCAGTAACCTGGTTTAAGAAGTCACCAATGCTGAAGTCTACAGGATACAAAAAAGACAAAGCATGTGCAATGAAAGCATACAGAGAGCCTTTTCTATTTCAAGGCCACGTTGGATGGGACTCTGAGCAACCTGGTCTAGTTGAAGGTGTCCCTGCCTACGGCAGGTGGGTTGGAATAACATGGTATCTGAGGTCCCCTTCTAACATAAACCATTCTATGATTCTGGTGCATCTGAACTCTGATCTTCAACATCCTGAGGTTCAGGAAGTAACCTGGTCTTTTCCCTGTCAATGAAACTCCCTTAAAAATCACAAGTTAAAAAAAATCACCTTTGTATTCAGTTTATATTCTGACTGAAGCTGCCTTTGGTGGGTTCAGTGTCAAGAGACCTAAATCCACTAATAGTCCCTAATGTCTCTGACCAGCTTCACGTAGGACCCCCACCCATGAGCCTCTGCCCCAGGTGCACCATGGCAGGTCCCCACAGATAGGCTATGATAGCTCATCTCCTGGATGGACCTCTCAAACACAGACTGTACCCTGTCCCTTGCATCACCTTTGGTGCTGTCCCCTAGATGGACTCACATGGCCTTGTTGGTTCTCCTTTCTGGTCCCTTTGGGTGGTTCCTGGCTCTGGATCACCACCTTGCCCTATCAGGGGCTGCTGATGGATCCCATCACCTCCTGGGTCTGCCTGCCATGCTCAGTCCATGCAGGACAACACCAGTGCCAAGGTCATCTCCATGCCCAGCTCCCTGGTCCTTACACCCTCACTGCTCCCTGACATTCCATCTGTGAGTTTCCTTCACACTCCTTGTGGCAGGAAACTTTCTTGGTATGGAAAGAAAAGATTCCCATATGACTTTGAGGAAAAAAATGCCAGTTCTCAAAGCTTTAGATAAAACCTTAAGTTTTATCTAAAACTTAGGTAAAAAAAAACTTAGCGAGCTCACAGAGAAATCATTTGGTTCCATAGATTATGCGGTGGGTTATTCTCAGAAATGTTAGGACAGTAAATCAATAGTAAAGTCTGAGAGATTTATTCTCAACTCACTATGTAGTGCTTTAGTTCTTAAGTTTGTATTCATCTGAAGGACAGCTACCCACGTCTAGTCCCATGCAATGAGTTGAAGATAAGTTGACAAAACGTGCATTTTTCTCCTAGTAACAAATAAAGATCATTCAAAAACTGCTTATAGATATTCTAAGTGAATACAGAACAGCAAAATCTTTTGTAATCTCTCCAGTTCTTTTCTCACATCATTGTCAGAGCTGAGACAGGAAAATAAGATAAAATGTTATCAATATGGGACTGGTAATTAGAAACCAAACATGCCCTTGCTATGACACCCCCAGAAATGGGCACAGGAGGGCATAACCAAACTGCCTTGGCTGTGGGAATTGGATCCAAAAGGTGACCCTAGAGAACCTGCACTGCAGGTGACCTCGTGGATGCACACCAGGTTCAAGGCCATGGCTCTCTCTGCCTCAGTCCCAGAGGTTAAAGACTCCAGTCCCAGCTCTGTCACTGTCCAGCCACTGAGTGAAAGAGTGATGATGGAAAAGGTACATCCCTTCTCTTCCTGTGCACTGGCCCTGCTCTCTCCCCAAAGTTTGGGCCCAGTGTGAAAAATAACAGGTTTGTATGATTTAGGCCAGAGAAAGCACTGTTTATAAAAAGGGATAAAAAAAACCGAATGCAAGGAAAACCTCCATCTCCTCCTAAACACCCCCTACCACTCTTGTGAAGAGAAAAAAGTGAATCCAAAGGGAAGGGCAAACGCGACACAATGCAGCGTTTCCGGAATATTCTGAACACTGCCAGAGAAGATGTGTGAGTAGCTTAAATGGAAAGTTAAAAATAACAAGTTGCATGCTGAGACCCGGATTGCAGAGGATCAGACTCCTCCTCGCATTGTGTTATGTGCTGAATTTGTCAAGGCTTAGGCAAAGGCTGACTTGGAGGAAAACCATCAGAGCCGAGCCAAGGGCGGTGCAGGGAGCTCTCTGAGCTGTTTCATCACGTGGCATCCAAGGGGTGAGCACACTTAGAATCACAGAATTGTTAGTGTTAGAAAAGCTCTCCCAGCCCATGGAGCCCACCCTGTGCCCAATACCCACCTTGTCACACAGCCCAGAGCACTGAGTGCCATGGCCAGTCCTGCCTTGGGCACCTCCAGGGATGGGGACTCCTAGGCAGCCCTTTCCAATGCTTGGCCACCCTTTCAGTGAAGAATTTTTCCTAATGTCCAACCTGAACCTTCCCTGGTACAGACCTGAAGCCGTTTCCTCTTGTCCTGTCCCTTGTTCCTTGGGAGAAGAGGCCAACCCCCACCTGGCTACACCCTCCTTTCAGATGATTGTGGAGACCCATAAGGTCTCCTCTGAACCTCCTTTTCTCCAGGCTGAATAACCCCACCTCCCCCAGCCATACAATTTACTCTCCAGACCCTTCCCCACCTCCATTGCTCTTCTCTGGACACTCTCCAGCATCAAAATGTGTTCTCACCTCACCCAGCCCAATCTCCTGCTCAGCCCCTGCAGGAAAAATCTGCCTCACCCTCCAGCCCAAACGACCAGACAAGTGAACACTCAAAAGCCCCCTGTGCCTCTAACTTACACAGAGTTAATTTGCTTCCAAAGTCACTGTGCTTTGGCACAGCTCCTTTGCTTGCAGGGAGTATACAAACCCTCAGAGCAGAGCACAGCCTCAGCCGTGCTGGAGTAGAGGATATTTGCTCACAAAATCACATTAACATCCATGGAACTGGAGCACTTAATTCCCCATACACCGCTTTGAAAACGCAGCCTTAAAGCAGCCTACAGTGGAGGATGGGGGTGGGGAAGCAAAGGCTTAGCCCGAGGAACAGCTTAAATTAAACTTCTCCTAAAGCTTCCTAACTTTAACATGACTGCAGGCCTTCCCTATCTCCGATAGCTCACAGCAATTCCAATGGTCACAAGTACGGAGTCCTTGTCCTTAAAACAGGGAGAAATCCTCCTCTTGCCACACTGGGAGGAAGCAGAGAAGCTTCCTGGTGGGATGAGCTGATGTGTGTTTACCCAGAGGGGTTAGCAGCCTGGAGCCTGCAGAAAACTTTCCAGTTTTTCTTTATGCATTTTTAATCAATTCTAAGCTACTTACAAATATGTGCAATTACTTTCTGCACTTCGCTTTGTAATAAGATTTAATGACTGTTCTGTAATCCTCTTGGTGAGCACTGATAATCAAACACTATGATTTAAATTTTAGATTTAACAGAGCAGTTTTCTACGAAATGAGGAAAAGTATATTTTTAATCTTTTATCTTTTACTGGAAGTTAAAAAATTTTCAGCTTTCTTATACACGGTCGTAAAATAAAAGGCAGGATGGGGGATTTTAATATCTTTTTCAAGTGGGTGCCAGAACATCCCAGACCTTGCTTATTTTGTTGGAATTTTCTTTTTCTGTGAAAATGTTTTATCTCCTACAAATTTATGGTCCTATTTTCAGCATTCTTGGGCACCTAGTAAAGCTGATGAGTTATAAAATTATGTATACGTACCATACAGAGAGATCCCAGAAGGGAAATAACTGTTTCTGTGTATTGGCACACCTACGAAAAGATTGGCTTTTCTCATAAAACTCCTTGGCTGTTTTCAAAGTGAATTTAGTGCTCGTGGAAAAAACAGGCTGATGTGATGGCAATGACTCAAGCTGTGAATCCACCAAGCCAACAGAGCTTTCTCTTCACATTAGAAAATGTAGGATGCCTAAAAAAAGGCAAAAAGCTCCAGGGTCACAGACTGAGCAGTGACCGGGTTGTGGGCTCAGGAGAGACCTCAAAGGAGGAGACATGTTACTGGAAACAACCATCAAAGCACCGGTGAATGATGCCAGGCTGCCCAGAGGGCACACAAAAGCTAAAGGCAGCCTCTGGGGTGATTTTTTCAGCCCTCAGCTCCTGGCTCTGGCCCTCACATTGTTACTTCACAGAGACAATAATGCAGGGAATTGCACGTCACTTCTCACCCCAGACAGCCCCGGTCCAGCCTGCAGGTAAAGCAGCTCCTCTGCAATACCTGCCAAATGAGCTTTCCTTCGTCACCCAGCACACTTTTCAAGGCCACCTGCAGTGACAAGAGCCATGGTGGGGCAGCAGGAGGAGCTGCACCCAGTCAGGCATCAGTCGTGTCTTTCAGAGTCCCAGCAGGATCATCTCAGCTGTGACAGGGCTTGGGAAGATCCGCCTGAGGCTCTTTCCCCAACCTCTCTGCCCCTTCTATAGGGTTCAGGTTGACTTGTTCTGAGGTGAGAAACAAAGCTTTTTCTTCAGAAATCTGTTCCAAAATGAGCCATTTGTATTTATTTTCCTTCTGTAAAAAGTACATTTTTTTGGCAGAGGAAGTATGTCCCAAACATGAGAAGGCATCACCACCAGATCTCTAAACTACCTTTTTTTCCTGCTTTCTGTGCAGGAGAAGAACAATCTTCTACTGCAATAGGGACATTTCAAGTTCACAACCACCTTGTGAAGCACCACCACTGAACCAGAGATGACTCAGATTTTATCCTGCTGCAGCTGCAGACAGTTTTCCAGGTTTACATGTAGGAACACCAACTTCCTCTGCTTAGCATCAACAATTCCTTGACATTATCCCCGTCTAGAAAGGCAAACTACTGACTGACTTATGCCTGCAGGTAACTCCTAATCTGAGCCAAGACAGGAGTGAAGGGAAGTGCCAAACAGGGCAGGGAAGGGGTTCCAAGCAATGGAAGATCTTCAGCAGAAACTTTAAGAACAGTGAAGTTTTAGGAGAAAGCTTAGGGGGATTCAATATTTGACTACTTGAGTGATGGGTGAGTGAAACTTCATAGAAGGTGATAATTGTGGATTATTCACAGGTATTTCTGTGTACACCAGTGGGTTTTCTGGGAGTTTTTTTAAGAGTTAATGGATCTGATGTGAGTCCACCAAAGGCAACAATGCAGAGTATTCTTAACCCCAACTTCATAACCAAAAACGCAAAGAGAAAGCAGATGTTTCAAACCTCCCAGTGCCACAGGTTTCTGCCATATCAGTTTTGATACACTATGCCACAGACAGGCCTTACCCTGGTCAAGAAAAAGCTGACAGTCATTGCAGGTTTTCTGCCAAATCAGAACAAACACTGTCTTAACCCAAATCTGCTTGAAGTAGGGGAAAAAAAAGAACAAATTCAATAAATCTGTGTTCACTCCAGGGCTTTCTTTAAGCTTGTGGACCTAAAATCACTCCTGTGCTCCCAGCAACAAAGTTCCCCAGCTGTACAAACACCCAGGATTGAGGAAGGACTTCACCATACTCCAGGATCTCCCATTTCCTTTCACATCTCCATTTCCACACCTGCTCCCTAATTTAAAAAAAAAAGGAGACATGTGAATCTCAAAAACAAAACAAACCAACCAACAAAAAAAAAACCCTAAACCAAAAAACAACCGACCCCACTATTTATAAAGAGTTCCAAAAGGGAATGAAAAGTTCACCTCGTGCTTCCTCACGCCACTGCTGGATCAGCTCAATCTGTATAATCCTGATTGGCATCAGTTTGACCTTTTATATCTTTGTGCTCCTTCCCTGCAAAGGTGATGATTTTCCCTTTCCTCAGCCTTTCATTACTTACATATAATGCCTCAGAGTCAGAGCTGGTCTCCCACTAGAATTTCACCCTGGAAGGGTCCTGATCCAAACCTCTGGGTGCTACAGGAGTAATAACAGGGAATATTTCAACCACAGCAGTTTGCCCTAATTCATTTAGTCATGATGGTTATAAAATTAGCATTTGCCACTACCAGCAAATGACAAGCCTTTTGCTCCTTATTGTGAAAGCTTTTATATCACCTCGT
Source organism: Sclerurus mexicanus (assembly GCA_013396755.1). Classification (NCBI taxonomy): domain Eukaryota; kingdom Metazoa; phylum Chordata; class Aves; order Passeriformes; family Furnariidae; genus Sclerurus; species Sclerurus mexicanus. The sequence continues at coordinate 728,223 of VWZF01003765.1, forward strand.
TGTGGGGCTGAATTTTGATTTCCATGCCCATTTCCATTTCTATGCCCAAAGGGTGGGGGTCCAAGATGAGACCAGTCAGGGCCACTCAGGCCTTTTAGCACCCTCAGGACCCTTGAAAGAAGGAGCAAATTTGTAGGGCAACAGAATCTTGTCCATATTGAAGAGTTATACCCCACCTCCTCAGATGTGTTCTTGTAACACACAGACTTTTAAGTCAGTTATATCCACACTTTATTTGCACTATTTCTAACACTAGAACAAAACATTAGAAAATGGGGAAATATTGGGAAAATGTGAATGTGAACATGCTTTGCCCTTCAGGTGGGAGATGCTCATTATCAAGTGAAACACATTGTAGGGATATCTGATTTCAATTTTTTCAGTGAGTGGAGCTGTTTAGAAAGCTACTTTATCTGCAATTTGAGGAAAAAAAGAGACACAGCAGGCTCTCTATATTCGAGTTAGCTTTGCACTACTTTGTTCATTGTACCCCCCTCCCTTAATTTAAAGGTAAATGCTAAGAAATGGAAGAATAATGTGAGATTTATAGAGGCAATGTATCCCCGTCAGACCAAACTCAAGTGAACATTATATTTGCCATCCTGAGAACATGGAACAAACCAGTTGATACAGTTCATTTCACTCAAGGTCGCTTCCAGCCCAAACTATTCCATGATTTAACATATGTATATATACACAGTCATATATGTTAACCTCTTAAAAATGAAACCTAGAAGTGATTGATAAAGTGGAATAGAGATTATGAGAGTTTGATTTATTGTTTGCATCCCAGTTTGCTGAATTCCTGTATCCCTCTGAAATACATGTTCTTGGTATATATTCAGGTAAATGCTTTAAAATCCTTTCATGCAGCAAATGAAAGCTATTTTTGAAAATTAAAAGGGTATTAATGACAAAATTGAGACCCTTGCTGTATATCTTGAGAAAGTTACGTAAACAACTAAAGTAAAGCCTGAGACACTGGGATGGGAAGAGGATGATGGAACCTTTTTGTGTTTGCAGAAGTAAACAGTAAATGGAATCCATAGGCACTGGATACATAATAGGAAAACAGTGGAATTGTGAACTATTAGGGAAACTAGAAATTTCCAGTGGGTAGGCACAGCATCTCAGAATGAATTTCTCTATAAAAACAATCACCAGCTTGAATTTTCAGTGTTCAATACACAGAGTAGCTGTTTTGCAGTCTACTGGGCAAAAAGTGAAAGCTGATGATCCATACCACCACTGAATTGCAAATAGGGGGGCTGTTAGAAAGACAGAAAATGCTGTCACTTAAAATAATATCTCCAGCCGAAGTTGTTTCTTCTTCTTCTTCTTTTTTTTTTTTTCCCCCATCAAAATTGTAAGGAATTCAAAATTATACCCGAGAGGGATTGGGTGATGGGCAGAAATGTTCACACACACAAAAAAAAAAAGTAAAAAAAAAATGCTCTGGGGTTTTTAATATTTCAAACTTTTGTATTTCACAGCAATCTTAAAATACCAGCCATTTCAATTAACTGCAGTGATTATATCATTGAATGAATGCATCCATTTAAATATGCTTAAACTTGAAAGTAATGGGAAGGGTTGTAGGAATTAAGTGTGGAAAATCCAAGTATTTCGAAACAAGATATGAACAATGTCAAAAATTAAGGAGTAGCAGAGATACAATCAAGAGTTAGTTAGAAGGAACCTGTAGCCATATGGAAAAAAAAGACAGCAAACTTGTTCCTTTGGATTTTTAAGGATCCCACGTGCTACTGACTTGGAAGAACAGAATACAGATGGCGTGACAATAAAGCAAAGATATCACCTTTGCTATCAACAAAATAGAGGTGGACTCAATGATTCTTGTGGGTCCCTTCCAATTCAGAATATCCTGTGATTCTGTGAAAACACAGTCATGATGCTAATCAGCTGAACATTATTTCACGAGCATCACCATCCTCAAGACCCCCTGATTTCAGGAAGAAGAATTAATGCACCAGTGTCTGTATAATACTTGGTGGTACCTTCAGGAAAACTGTTTGTATGTGCATCTAAATACAAAAAGTATTTTGAAATTTGCAGTCAGCTCCTTAGGCACAACTAAGGGAATCCATTAATCTTTTTTAAGCACTTCCAGATGGGTCTGACTGAAATTTCAGTCTAGACAATCTATTGAAATAGTAAAGGGCAGATGCTCCACATCGAGAGTCCTAATGAGAGTCAGCAAACCCAGGGTTGTGTTCCACTTACAAATCACATTTGGAACAAAATATACCATGTTATATTTTATGTATAAATGTCCTATAAAATGAATTGTACTGTCTCTGTTTTAAGTGTCACTTAAGAAATCTTCACAGGTTCCTTCATTTTCACTTTTACAGCCTCTGTTTCCCTAGAACTAAGATAGGCTTAATAATGTCATAAATAAACTAAGATAAGTTTAATAATATAATATATTATACTTAATTTATTATTTACATAGTCTTTGTGGTACCATCTAAACCAGACAAATCAATTTTGTTGTGGACCAGACCACCTAGTTCTTACTGATGAAGAAATCCTTTCGTTTCACGAGCATTTATTCCTAAATAGAAATTATAGGATCAGGGCAGCCTTTCTGAAAGAGCAAACTCTGAGTTTCTTTTTTCCGCTTGCATTTCTTCCTGCAGCAGCATGAGGCCACCTCTCAAATGGGGCATGAGGACAACTTCCCAGGGAGCAGGGACAGCAACTTGAAAGGCACTACATGAGTGCAATGTTTCCAAATAGACACCTACGTCTATTCCTGCTTCAGAATAGGCCCCAGCAGGGTTTTGCCAGGCTGTTTGGCACCACATGGATTTGCAGCCCTCTTGGAACTCCTGACATTATCAGAAATGGATCAAGAGGCAGCGCTGTTAAAAATAAAATCCCTGTTTTCTTCTGTGTCAAACCATGACATCATTGCCCAGCATTTCACATTCTCTGTGTAGAATAACACACATAAGACAGAAACATATATTGCTGCACCCTCACCTATATTTTAACAATATCTTAAGTACTGCAGTTTCATACTCATCATTTTTGGCATTTATTCTTTCATTTCTATTCACTCAGAAGGCTGAGCCATAGTCAAAAATACATTTCTGTATTCAGGTGCTGCTTTTTTTCATAAAAGGTTTATACAGGTCTTTGTACAGAGGCCACTCTGCAGGATTTGTACCTCAGAGTACAGTTTTATAGACTGGTGGGACTTTTACTCCAGAAAACAGCAAAGTCAGAGTGGGTTGTTTACACAGGGACTGTGTACCAGGAAAGGAGGGTATGGAGAAGAAGCTGAGGATGGGAAGGGGTTTGGACAGAAACTGAGATTTTTAAACTGAGATGAAGACTTCTTGATGGGTGTTTGAGCAACACCTTGACTGGAGGAAGGGTGGGAAAGTACATTTCCAATGGCAGAGGCAGATAAGGGAGTGGAAGGGATCACTCACTCCTGCTGGCTAAAGAAGGAAAAGGAGGAACCAAGACAAGAGAAGGGCAGAGCACAGTACCAGAAAAAGTTACAGAGCCTGTGGTGAGTGAACCCCTCAAATCTTTAATGAAAGCAACCTGACTGATCTGTTTATTCATATAGCATGCTTTCTATAATTTCAGTATTCTCAGAGGAGTCACCAGGAGTACGGAAAACAGCAGAAATGACAGACAGCTGACCCAGAAAAAAAAAAAAACAACAAAACCCAAAAAACTATTTTCAGCTTTTTTATACAACATGCTGCATTCATAACAAAGGCTTCATTAAAAAAGCTGCTGGTGATCCTTTCTTAGAATCACAAAAAGACGCACACCCCAAACATTTTTGAAAGAGCTGCTATAGACTGTGTTCAGCTGTCAAAAGGGCTTTAGGTTTTCTGACTGCAGAGGGCATTTCAGTCCAATGTAGGAGGGACCACAGGCACCAGGCACTCCTCTCTCAGCCATGTCATTAGCCATTTTACCAGTGCTTTAGTGAAGAAACCTGATCAATAGAGTGTATTACCCACAGAACAACGGAGAAGCCACATTTTGCTCACTAACAGATGAATTTCCCAGGAACTGTTGATAGCACAAACATCTCTGTGGATGCAGACAAGGACAGAGCTAGGTAGTCCATCTGCTCCCCCAGCCTGTACAGTGTGCAAGGCTAACACATCCCCAGAGCCCTGTGCTCCCCAAAGCACAGGAGACACCAGCACAGAGTGCCAAACTCTCAGACAAGAAATACCTTCAACAGCCTGGTCCAGGGGAGAGTGGTTTTCTGAGGGATGCAGCAGATGTGGAACTCTTCCACTTCCTTGCCAAACCCATCCATGGTAGGGCTGTGTGGGCAGGGGAAAAATTGTAGAATCATGGAATGGTTTGGGTTGGAAGGGACCTTAAAGACCATCTCGTTCCAATCCCTCTGCCATGGGCAGGGACACTTTCGGCTAGATCAGATTGCTTGGAGTCCCACCAACTTTCCCATGAACACTTCCAGGGATGGGGCAGCCACAGCTTCTCTAGGCAACCTGTGTCAGGGCCTCCCCGCCCTCACAGCAAAGAATTTCTTCCTAACATCTAATCTCAATTACTTTCTTTCCATTTCAAGCCATTCCATGATTCATTCCCTCTTGCCCTGTAACTACAGTTCCTGATGAAAAGTCTCCCTCTGACTTCCTTGTATGCCCCTTGTAAGTGGGGCTGGAAGAAATTTGAGGTCATGGTGAGCAGGAACCTTATGGGGTTCAAGAAGAATAAAGCTCTGCAGTTGAAGACGGGATAAGATTTGCATTGGTACCAACTGAGGAGCAACTGGCTCAGCAGGAGCTGAACATTATTTGCTATGGTGGACACCAGGCTGAGTGAGACACCAGTGTGGCCTCGTCCCAAATTAAACAAACCATGTGCTTGGCTGCATCAGAGGAGCATGGATAGTGGATCAAAGGAACTGAACAATCTCCTTCTGAGAGAACAAGCAACACTGATCTTAGCTAGAGATAAGGAGCTGGTTGGGGAAGCAGTGAAAACATGCAAAGATCTCCCTTGAGGTAGACAGAGCTTTGGGAGACTTGTGGAAATCTGTGAAGAGTGGAGGTCTCAAACTGAAAAGACAGGCAGGGATTCATGAAGTTTTTGAATCCAGTGAAGCCAAAGGACTTTACTCACTAGAGAAACCACGTTAGCAGAGTAGCACAGCCAATTTCACAAGCTGAATGTCAATAAACACAGGACTTGCTCATAAAGGAACAAGATTTCTGCAAGACTCACAATGGTATGGTTTGGTGGAGAAGAATGCAAATGTTTGTGAAGAGGTGGGTCTTAGGAAAACAAACTGCATTAAAACCTCATGAAAACAGCTTGGAAATCGACGACCTGAAAAAGTGAACAAAACCCACTGTTTGTCTAGTTCAGGGCTTTATGTGAACTGCTTCATTTCTGGTGGTCTTCTAACGATAGGATTAACTGTAATAAATTGTACTAGGAAATCAGTTTGGAACTTAAATTTGGGAAAAGAAAGTCTTTCCTTGCTAGTCTGGGCATGAGTTCAGGCTGGGGAAGAGAAGGCTTTGGGGTCACCTAATTTTGCCCTTCCAGTACCTGCAGGGAGCCCACAGGGAAGATGGAGAGACACTATCTACAACAGGCCTGGAGTGACAGGACAAGGGAGAATGGCTTCACACTGAAAGGGTGTAGGTTTAGATGAGATAGTAGGAGAAAATTCTTTCCTGGGAGGGTGGTGAGGCCCTGGCACAGGTTGCCCAGAGAAGCTGTGGATGCCTCAACCCTGACCAGGTTAGATGGGGCTCTGAGCAACGTGATCTAGTGGAAGGTGGCCCTGCCCATGGCAGAAAGGTTAGAATGAGATGATCTTCAAAGTTCATTCCAACCCAAACCATTCTATGATTTTATGTGAAGATGTGCCTAATTACTGATTAGGCAGGCAGGAAGAGAAAATTAAACATGGCCATCACTGTAACTTCTTGCAGTCCTCTGGTTCTCCTGTATTTCTTAGCAGGTCTTCTGGGTGCACTTATCCTCTTCTGAAAGAAGAAAATGTTGAAAAAGCAAAAATATTTCCTGTCTAATTCTGACATTTTCTCTGTTCCCACCCTGCCAAGAAGATGACAAATGTCACTTGGAAGCTGTGAATGTTGTAACAAAGGTGCAGGGAGATAATGTATATGCATCATGATATATATGCACAGGCACAACCTCTTTGAGCCAATCTATGCAAGATCAGCCCATGGAGGGGCAAGTACCCTGCAGGAAAACATAGGAAGCACAGTTGGATCCATACTCACTTGTAGCAGGTCAGGAAGGGGATCCTGCCCCTCTACTCAGTCCTGTGAGGAACATCTGCAGTGCTGGGTTCAGTTCTGGGCTCCTCAGGACAGCAGGGACATGGAGCTCCCGGAGCAGCTCCAGCAGAGGCTGCAGAGATGCCGAAGGGATGGAGCATCTCTGGGAGCAGCAAAGGCGGAGGGAGCTGGGGCTGTTCAGCCTCCAGAGGGGACACTGAGAGGGGCCCTGCCCGTGTCCGTCAGTGCCTCAGGGAGGGGGCAGAGCAGGGACCAGGCTCTGCTCGGGGGGCACAGCCCTGGCACCGGAGGGACGGGCAGGAGCTGGTGCCCAGCGAGTCCACCCTGGACAGGAGGAAGAACTTCTTTACTGTAGGATTAACCACACACACTGGAACAGATTGCCCAGAGAGGGTGTGGATTTTCCCTCACTGGAGATATTCCTGAACCATCTGGACACAAACCTAGGCAATGTGCCATAGAATGACCCTGCCTGAGTAGGGATGTTGGACCAGATGACCCACTGTGGTCCCTTCCAACCTGACCCATCCTGTGATTCTGAGATTCTGTGACTCTAAAACTTCAGGGAAGGACATGTCCCATGTAACAGAGTAACAGGAGAAAGAACTGAATGATTTAGAGACCATCATTCTGTCAAGATGTTCTGGTGATGAACAAGGACAGTGAAACATATGTTGTTTGAGTAGTCACACAATCCTCAGGGAAAACATATGATACAAGTCATGTCTTTCAATGTTCACAAAACATAGCAGCTACTCAGATATGTGCCATAAGGACATGTTTTCCCAGGCTTAAATGGATGACTTTAATGTCAGGTGCCACCACCTTCTCGGTCCTTCATCTTCTCTTTTGAAGGCAAATGTGCTCTTCTGTTTCTCCTTTTCTAGTAACCCTCCAGCAGTGCCTCTTCATTTGCATTCTTTGTTGGTTTTTTCCCTAGCCAAAGACCCAGAGAAACAGGACTACTGGCATCTACCAAGATGTGTGCAGATCCCAACATCACGGAAAAAAACCACATCTTTCCTTGATTCTGCAATCCAAAGCATCTCTGGCACAAAGTTTATCTTTCAAGGACATCCTCAGAGGACTTTGCAGAGTCAGCTATCATGACAAACAAGGCAAACATTCTGATACCTTCCCTGCCCTCAGTTTCCACAATAATCTTGGGATGGCTTGGAGTGCAGTTAAGGTCATCTAGCGCTGCTCCTCCCTTGCCTGGCTTGTCCAGGTCAGAGAGTCTCTTCATCCTTCAACCACTTTCTCCGACCTTGTGCAGTGTTCCTGCTGTGGAAAGTCACCCTGTTGATCTCCTCTCACTCTTCATCATTTTAAACATTAGAACCACCCCAATTTCCCCGTTCTTCTTGCTGAGAAAGTTCGACCAAGACAGAGATGTTTGAAAAAGTTGTTTCACATAGGAAGGAGACTTACATGTGAAATGGAGTGATTTAGAATCATAGCAATTTTAAGGCTGGAAAAGACTTCTAAGATCATCCAGTCCAACCATCAAACATGTGCTCCAGCCTCTTCCCCAGCTCTGTCACCCTTCTCTGGACACACTCCAGCAGGTACAAAATGAGTCCTCACTCCAAAATTACCAGAGGGCAAATACAGTGGTTTTCTATGTAGTCACATTTTTTTCAAACTGTCAGCATTCGAGTATCATCAAGGTAGGGAGGATGTTATTGCTTATGTCAGGCTTTTTACATCAATTCTTATATTTTAACCTTTAAAAAGGTATTGGCTTTTGCCTCACTTTTGAGGAAGGAGAAAAACGTTGAGATGATGGGGGGTCTGTTTGTTCTGACCATTTCACCCAGAACAGGAAGCAGTCAGGGGATTGATCTTGCAGTGCAAACCTGCAGAAACTTGACTGACACAGCACAGCTTGAAGAAATGTTTTGTGAGCTCATGCTCCTTATTGCAGCACAGTGTTTGGCATAAGTGATGGGTGCATGTGATGACTACCACGGTTTCCTTTTACTTCCATGTCATTAATGTATTACCTCTTAATGCTAATAAAATATGCAGTGAACTTGACAACCTCAGCATCATAAAGGCCCTTTTTCTGTGAGGGGGTACTACAGGTACCTACAAATTTGGATGGAAAGAGAAGTTGAAAGACAACACCACGCCAAAGAGAATACATGCTGAGAATGTAAGGAGTGAAAACTTTCTGAGAACGGATAAGCCCTGGAGAACTAACGATCCTCTTGAACCTGCAAGAACAATAAACACGGAACCAAGAGTTTGCTGCATTTGCTAAAGGTCACTTGCACACATGAGCCACCAGGACACCAGTACAACCTTCTGCTTCTGAGTAAATGGCCTCAAGTTGCTGCTCCAGCTGGGAGCTGTACGATCCGTAGCTGTGCAAGTGAACTGTTGCACTGAATGTGCAGTGTGAATAGTTATTTGCCATTAACAATAACAGCTTGTTTTGATCGTTAATAACAGCTTAATGAATAATAAGCATTCTGAGAAATACTGGCTGTGATCCTTGTCTCCCACAACTCACTTCCCTATCAGGGAAAAGGGAATGCACAGCATGAAAATGGGAGATATTTCATTTCAGCAGCTGAATAACTTCAAAAAAACAAGGATAACAGAGAAAAAAAACTAAGGGTTTTTTTGTTGTTATTGCACTAAAAACTGTTGACAGAACTAGAGAGCTTTCTACAAGGATGGTATGATAGTTGGAAATCATTTGAAGAGGAAGGGAGTGGAAAGGAAAGGGGAAGAAGTGGGAAGACTGCACTTCCCAAATAAAGACAGATGGTGCCTGCGGTTTCTTTCGTAGGTGTGTTCTTGCTTCCTTGGGTGCATTTGCAATTGAACACATTTTGGTCACCATCTGACACGTTTATAAAAAACTGCTTACTGGATTGGTGAGCCCACTGATTTCTGTTGGTTTTCTTAAAAGCTCCAGAACTACTGGGTAACAAAAAAAATTTGAAAAATCGCTTATTTCTGCAATGTCACTTTCTAAGACTTAATAAATAAATACCTCTCCAACATCCCCACAGCCCCATCCTGTTGTCTCACATATACACTGTTGTGATATATCATCATTTATAGCTCAGTATATTCTCTTGTTCCACACAGGAAAGCCCAAAACATGGAAAGGCCACCTGGCACCACAGCTTATCCCACCTGTAGCAGCTGGAAAACACAAGGGTCTGGAGAAGTGAGAGTTAACATGTAACTAGACAGAATGAGAGACACAACTATGGTTATTTCGTGAAAGAAAAGATGCATCAAGATGTTCTTTACAGCAGCAAAATGATCAAAACCACATGACAGCTTCTGCTTACAAGTATTCCTGTCATGTCACCCTTCTCTTTGTACCAAGTGCCTTCATTCCCTAGAAATAGGAGTGACTGATAAAGATTAAAAGAGAGGATTTAAGGCTCCGAGTGTGTGTGCATACCATCCTGTCCTGTTCCTGTCTGATCATCCAAAGAGAAATCTCCCAGGCTGCAATATTTGCAAGCCTTGCTTCATGCTGCATTGTGTTCTTCAGCCCTTTGCTTTCTTGGGTTTAGTTCATTTCCACAGTACAGGAGGACCTGTATTTCATTCTCCCCTTTAAACTTCCAGTTTAGATTCATCAGCTGTTTTATCAGGCTGACAGGTGATCTCAATTCCTTTGAAACAAACGTCCAGCAAATCAATATTCTCCCTTTCTCTACCCATTCCTGCATAACACTGAAAAAGCATATGGGAAATAACAAATCTATACGTGTTCATAGTTGTGCTGATACCCCAAGGGAGGTTGTAGCAAGATGGGGGTTGGCCTGTTCTCCCAGGAAAGTAGTGAACCTATGCCAGGAAAGGTTCAGGGAGGGCATCAAGAAGCATTTCTTCACTGAAAGGGTGGTCAGGCATTGGAAGGGGCTGCCAGGGGAGGTTTGGAGTGCCCATCCCTGGAGGTGTCCAAGGAGTGATTGGACGTGGCACTCAGCGCTCTGGTCTAGTCAATAAGGTGGAGATCAGTCAAAGGCTGGACTCAATGATCCTGGAGGTCTTTTCCAACACCACCTTGTCTACTGGACCACAGCATTAAGTACCATGTCCAGTCATTAGAAATTCACATATGGATGGTAGAGAAAGGCTTGTATTCTCCCAGCTTTTCCCCCCCACATCCAGATAACTGAACCAGACAATGCATCCAATCACTTCCCCTCCTGTAGACTTTGCTGTATTTATTATTTTATTCCCACTCCTGTCCTCGAATATATTTACTTTATTTATAAGACTATAATGGGGGCTTTCCTTAAATTGTGCATGCCCAGCAAACTAGACTAGAAATCTGAAGAAAGACTGTGAAGTACCATCCAGAGAAAAATAATCAGATAATGGCAGTAGAGGGATTTTTTTAGAATTAAAAATGAAAGGAAATAAACTAATGCAGTATGTACTGCACTATCTATACTGCAATTAATTTAATTTGTTTTATCCTGCTGTGCAGCATCAGTGCTCTGCTTGCTGCAGAGTTTTGTTCTGAAAATGCAGAATTGCAGATTCAAAGTAGGAAGTGAAGGGGAGAAAATCAGAGCTTATAGCATCAAAGAACATCATACTGGAGGCCCTCAAGAAAGTCCAAGGAAATTATTTAGGATTAATACATAACTATATTAACTGGACATTTCTGCTAAATTGATTAGCATTGAAATTAGTTGCATTAGCCTTTCCCAGCTTTAGGTTTCAAACTGACCCAAAAGATTAATCTGGGCAATTCATACATAATCTGGGCTGTTGCTGCTGCCTGAACGCTGCCCACAGGAGCTGTCACCGCACAGGGCAGACACTGCTCATGTCATTGTCTTTAAAAAGCTCTCCGTGCAGCTACAGGGGGTAGAAATACTGGGCTTGGTTCAGCCATGCAGACCTAGAAAAAAAATAGATGGCAAAAATCGCCTCTTGCTCATGTCGTGGGTGGCTGTTCCTGGCAGAGGGGGAGTGTTTGATCAATGCAGGGAGGCACTGGCTGCAGGCAGCTGTGATTTCCTGTCCTGCCACACACTGCAGAGTGACTCACTGGGGACTGAGCGGCTGAATGCAGCCCCTCAATGGGGAACTCACCCCTCTTCCCTCTCCCAGAAAGGACCTTTGTCCAGGATAAAATGTACCCAGCTGCACAGCCAGCAAGAGAGCCAATGCTAACATTTCCAATTGCACGTGCTCCTCCTCACCACAGTGCTGTCCACCCTTTTGGGGCTCAGATCCTCCAGGCAGTTAATTCCAAGGTTATGTTGCCGATGAACAGGACCAACTATTTTTATTTATGACATTAGATACATCCTCACAAAACTGGAGACCATTAGAGTTTTCCTCACTGGATGTAGCAAATAAAATGCATGAACTGACACAGATCGATATGAGTTTATCACATCAAACACTAATTCAGAGACACAAAGCTTCATGCAGGCATAGGTAGGAGAGAGTTGCCTTGCTTTCCAGAGACCCTCAGAGGCCTGCTAGTTAAAAATTAAATAACTCTTGGTAGTTCCCTTGGGCTGACATCCACTGACAGTCACAGAATGGGTCAGGGTGGAAGCAGGGTCATCCCACAGCACGTGGCATAGGATCGTGTCCAGACACTTCTGGAGTATTTCCAGTGGGGGAGACCCCACACCCTGAGTTGCCTTCATGAATGGTCAGGTTGGGAGGTCCCTGTGTGACTTCCCCAGTGCCCCTCACTGGAACAGCAATGGCAACTAATTTTAAATATTGACTGGCTGTACCTGTGCTGAGCAGCACCTACTGCTTGGCTGAGGAAGGCAAACACGTCTCCTCTGGTTTTTTGCATTCAACAGGATACATAAATACATAAATACCAGGTATTTATGGGGGCAATGCTGGTACTTCCTTGCCATGACTCTGTTCTCCAGTTTCCACATCCATGCCCTAACCCATGATAACCAGAACTGTGAGTTTTCCCTGCCTCTCCAGATCACAATGTTCATGTCTTATGAAATGTTGACTACAAAATGTTCACTGCCTTTTGAAGAGCCCTGTCTTTTTTGGGAAAAAAGAAAACTCAGATAACTCCTCAGCTCAGGTATTCCCCACAGCAGCACTTCAGTCACAGTGCTAAATCAAATAGTATTCTAATGCAAAATAGCTCTGTGTTGCATATCAGCTTCACAAGAAACATCACATGAACCTGGAGCTCAGGCCAGCAATCATGAAGTTTGGATATCAAACGTGTTTTACAATATTGTTCCAACATAATAAATACCTCAGGCAAGTTTCTTAAATCTGTCAACTGACTGAAAAATTATGTCCCATCAGAGGCTGCTGAACATGTTACCCCATCATCCTTACACGTTAGGAACAGTAATTGCTCCTCAAACTCAGATCTACAAGAAAATAGTAACAAGCCATATCTACATCCATCGCTACCCCCGACATACAGGGTAGCATCACCATTCCCATCCCACCTTGAGAGTTTAATGATGTTCTCCAGGAAATTCTGGGAAATAGAAAGCAATCCCTACCTCTCACACAGGACACAGTACCAAAAAATCTCCAGTAGCAACGGAGCAAGGAGATTAGTAAAGCTGTATTAAAAGGAAAATTGCGACAAAATCTTAGCTGTGCTGCTGCTACTTCTGTTTCACATAGATACGTGTCCAGTTCAGCTGGAATAATCTCAAAGAGAATTAGAATGCATTACAGATGTAGAAAATAATTCATTAAGACTGTAGGAGATCAAAAACTGGCAGTGACAGATGAAGCTCAGGTGGAGAAAGGCATGTGCCTCCATCTCCCCTCCTGCCATTCATCAGCACAGCTCCTCTCAGTGTCGCTCAGCACCTGCAGTGTGACCCTTGATGTCAGGCTGAATCGTCTGGATGGCTGTCACTGGGCTTGGTGCTGCCACTTGTTGGGTACTTTGGAAGTGGTGAGTGAGTGGAGGGAGCCACCAGCGCCTGCCACATGAATTAGCAGCCCTCTCCCCAAGTTGCCCAGCTTAGCTTTCTTGCAAGCACAACGTCTGCACTGGTACAGATAGGGGAGAAGACTATAATCTGTTATCATGAATTTTAATGCTTTATATTTATACCCAAGCTATAGTCCATAAAACTGAAATGAATTTCTAATGCTGTAAGTATTATTTGCTATTTTCCGTTCTGGTTGCCATCTCGTTCAGATTTTCTTTAATAATGCATTTTATAGGCCTGTACCTCTGCAGCTCTCCTCTGCCAGCCCAACTCCCCTGCTCACAGTAGCAAAGCTTCCCAAAGCCCTGGGATCTGAAGTGACCTTGGGACTACCTTTTTCCCTGTTCTCCCCAGGCTGGTAAAAATCACAGCATTAACTGGAAGTTGCCCTGAATTTCCATGGCTTTTGTTAGCTCATCTTGGATTCTCCTGACACGCATCTTTGATGTTTAATTTCTTTTGTATTTGGCCACTTCTCTAAACTAAAAGGAGGGCAGAGCACCTCTTCCCAAACAGCAGTCGGGAGCATCACCAGCCACCTGCACACTGATGGAAAGCATCTCACCACTGAAGCTCCCAATCAGCACAACCATAACCATCCCCTCATCAGCACAGCCCTCACGTCCCTCCAGGCTCTGCCACGGTGTAGAGGTGAGGTTGCTAAAGGTTGCAAAGAGAGGCAAGTTGCTTAAAAGCACCCTGCTGCTGAGTCCCTGCCTCATGGCTGATGTGCTGATGATACCACGTGCCTGGTGCCATTTCCTTGCCTCCCTCCCCAGGCAGGTACCCTTGTGCAGCCTCTTGCAAATTGGGGGCAACAAGTCCTCCATGCTGTTGTCTCATCCTCTCCCTGGGTCTTGCCACTTCAATTAAGCCCTGGAATTGTTCTCCCTGTCACTGCCTGGCATCCCTCCCTCTGTGGCACCGCTCTTCCCTCTCCATCTCCTCCCTCTTTGCTTCACAGCAGCAGAACTGTTTGCTAAGGAGGGAAAACTCCCAGTCCCAGATGCTTCACCCTGCTGGCACTCCTGAGTGTGAGGCCACGCTCGTGCCATACACTTGCAAGGAGTGGGAAACAATTTTGGCCAGGTGGGCCTTGCAGCTGCTTTTCCAACTAAACTAACAGCATTTAATGTGCTCCCTTTGTAGTCAGATGCTGACTTAACTTTTCCAAGCAGCATATGGACAAATGCTTGTTCATATTTGTATCACACACTCAGGAAAAGCAACCTTTTTTCCTTCAGGAGAAATACACCTAATTTGGCCTGTTGTATCATAAAGGCATGGAGAAGAAGACACCAAAATGACTCAACTAAATATGCTTTGGTGGGTTACAAATCAGTGTCATAAATCAAGGCCAGGTTGAATGGGGCTTTGAGCAACCTGGTCTAGCGGAAGGTTCCCTGCCCATGGCAGGGAGTTGGAACTAGGTGGTTTTTAAGGTCCTTTCCAACCCAAAGCCCTCTATGATTCTATGATTCTATGAAATTAAGGAAGGCCCCTGTCTGTTTAGTAGTGACTCAGCAAGCAGCACAACCTTCCTGGCTTGACCTCACACAATATTGAGCCAATATAAGCAGTTTTAGAGCTAAACAAACATACAGAGAACCTCATGAAACATTACTAAGGCTGATCTCAGGGCTTTGAAAGCATCAATTTTAAGGCATAATTTACTGTTCACTATCACAGCAAATACAGCAGATTAAAACAAAATATGTCTATGAATCCACAAAATATGGAAATAATGCACATGGAAAATGGAAGTCTTCCTAACCATCTGGAGCCTAAGTGTTTGCCATCAATATTGGATCCAGTAGCACTGCAGCTAGTTAGCATTTTGTCACTGATTTCCATAAGGCCGGGAATCATGGATAGCCACAAGTGCTTGGAAATGGAAGTACAGTGCTAGGTAAGCAGAAGAACTCACCTGTGGCAATTATGAAGCTAAAAGTGTGCAGCTGCCTGATATGTTTTATTTCTTTTCATGGTAGACAGTAGGAAAGGGAGAACAAAAAAAGTTTTTTAAGTTTTTTCCACTTGGTCGTCTTCTTTAACCACTTTGGGTAATTCTAAAACTTCTACAAGAAAATTATAATTGCGTTATATAAGATACAGGCCTAAGAAAACCAGATCAGGAGTTGAAAGTTTGGAACTTGCCAGTGAAAATAACTTATTTTGTACCCTTTTGAGCAAAAATCTGCATTTCATGCAAAACTCCCAGTAAAATATCTTCATTATGCACCGTGCAGACATCACAAGAAGGTGCATTGTTCCCTTACTCTGCTCTGCCAGCAGGAATGACCCACATTTAACACAGATCATGAGACTTACCAGAGTGTTAATTTAGGACCAATTCTCACAGAAAGCAGGTGGCTTTTCTCCAGAGTTCCTCCAAATCCATCCAGAGATTGTCAAAACATCTCAAAGCTTTCCTCTCTTTCATTCCCTTAACTTCTTCTAAGGCTACATGGATGGCAACTGCACACTCGGATTAATTGGGGATAATAAAGCAGCTGAAAAATCCAAAACAGCCCATGCCTGCACCTTGCAAGAGAGCTTCTCACTGGGTGGGAAGGTGGTAGCATAGAATCTGAATATGTTCTCAGGACAATCTATTTTTGACACTCACTGCAAGATTCAGTGTCAAGAAGGAGTATAGATCAGTCAGTCACTATCCCCACAGATGCCCCTTCTAGGGACTGCATCACATCTATGAGCAGTTGTTTGGTGTTTTGGATGCCCTAGAGAGTCTCAAATGGCATCACATAGCTGTGGTTTGGTGACACCACCTCTGATTCACTGCATGATCAGATATGACCACACAGAGAATGCAGGAAGTTCTTTTCTCCAGCCTCTTTTGCAACTTCTCCACCAAAAAGGAATCTACATCACAAAATCAGAGAATGCTTTGGGTTGGAAGGGACCTTAAAGACCATCCTGTTCCAACTCCTCTGACACTGGCAGGGACACCTTCCCAGATTGCTCAAAGCCTGGTCCAACCCAACCTTGAACTCTTCCAGGGATGCAGCATCCACAGCTTCTCTGGGCAACCCGTTCCAGTGTTTGACCACCCTCCTAGTGAAGGATGAGAGGCACACAATTACTTTGAAGACTGTCTGCTGGCCAGACACCAAAAAACCCCACAAGACTAAATTAAATACCACCATGGAGTTTCCACTGTTAAATCATTTCATTAAAACCATCCTAAGTTTACAATGAAGGAATGTTATAGTGATGTGAAGACAGGTAAGTGCTCAAACAAAACCAGACAGTGGGTTCATTATCTGCACATCACACTGTTTTTTTCAATATATACTGCAAGTAGTAAATGCCCACTGGCTCCAAAAATACCCTGTGGCACGGAGGGGACAGAGGGTTGCACAAGTGCTTCAGGGAACATTTCCGTGGTGGAGCTCAGTAGCCAGGGAGACTGAAAAGGTATGGGAGGAGAGCCTGTGGGAGGGAGTCAAACACAGCAGGGAGAAACGTGAGAGGAGACAGAGAGGAGGGATGAGAGCGCGTGCAGTGAGCGTGAAGGTGATCAGGAAAGACACCATCTCCATGCAGCGTCTCTACAGGCAGCTGCAGGCAGGCAGATCCAGTGCTCCTGCTGCAGTCCATAAGCTCCACACAAATCCTGAGGTCCTCTCCGACCCCTCTGCAATGAGCCTGTGGTGTCCAGGTGATGGGAACACCTTCCCCTGCAAGGGGGGAGCCAGAAATGGAAGAACAGAGAGAGACAGATAGGTGAGGTTTCACTAGGACGGGGCTTTTGAAATGGACACGACAGGTAGAAAAACACTCCTGGCAGGAATCCTGAGGTGGAGAAATGCAGTCTATGCTTAGGGAGGAGAGAGAGAGACAACCTTGCATTGCATTGCAATGACTTGGAGGGAGGGAGGAAGGTGGAAGCTCCATCATGCAGGGGAGAATCCAAACACAGGGTGAGCAGTGAAGCCACACAGAAGGAGAGGAAGGGTCGGGTGTCAGATGTGGGGGTGAGGAGAGAGGAACAGCGTGAATTCTTGTACAGAGTTGTAACAATCAAGACATTGGCAGGGCCTTAACCAGGCAGCCCTGCTGGGTGCCCAGGTAATACAGTTGATTTTAATTGCTGATGTGTGCATTTTATGTCATTTGCCTGATGCACAGCCCTTTTACGACCATTGGGTTTGACCACAAATCAACAGCCAGCAATAAAGCACCACACGAGTGACCTCCCCCCCAAACAGGCTGTGTTATTTTTATTGATATTCAATATTTAGATTTTAATGGAGATAGATGGATAGGCATAAGGACGAGAGCAAGACAGGGCACAGTGAAACGGATTTGAAATAAACAGGTTGGCAAAACACAAAAGCAGGAGGCAAGAGACAGATGAATAGTCAGGGAGGTGCCTGCCACCAAGGTAGGCAAATATGATCTGGAGTCAGACTGCTCAGGAAAGGCTGACAAATGACAAAACTGTCAGGCACCAGAGAAATATGAGTATGAAATAGGAAAAGAAGGACCAAAGAGACTGAAGAGAAAAATAATTCCATACACAAATCCCATTATTCCACCTTCCCCCTTCTTCCACCCCACCAGTGTGCTCCTTCCCACCTCTCCCCATTTCCAAGGAGCGTGGTATAAAGGGTTTGATTTCGGGACTAGCACGCTACATATTGTCAGATGTGGCATTGTTAGCTGGAGGTCTAGCCGAGGATGCATATTGCTTCTCTCCCACCTGCTGTTCATTTCATAAACTGCAATCAGCACACAGTCAGTCAACACCTCTCTTGTTTATTATGTGGTGCAGCAGGAGATTTCCTTAGACCTTTAAAGCACTGGACCGAATGCTACATATCCCAAATTGTGCCAATGGGTGAGACAGGAGTCTGTGCAGCACCTGCTCCCTCTTTGGCCACAGACCTCACAGACTACTTTCGTTCTCATCCCTACACCTTTGAATTGCATTATTTTGAATTCTTTCACATTGCCTTGAATTTATGTTGCCACACATACTCTTGATTCCTTTGTTATTAGTCTGTGCTCAGCCAGGAAGCTGTTTTAGAGGCTAAAACTACCATCCAATTTTGTCAAACAGGAACAAATGATTATTGCACTCTCAGATATTTATCATATCTATAGTGTGACACAGGAAGCAGATATTAGCTCTTGAGCTCAGAGGTGCCAACAACAGAAAGGACATTGACCTGTTGGATTGAGTTCAGAGAAGTCCACCAAGCTGGTTAGAGGGATGGAGCAGCTCTGCTGTGAGGAAAGTCTGAGAGAATTGGGATTGTTAAGCCTGGAGAAGAGAAGGCTTTGGGGTGACTTTATTGTAGCCTCCCAGTACCTGAAGGATGCCAAGAACTTGGATGCAGTTCCAACCTCCCTGCCATGGGCAAGGATACCTTCCACTAGCCCAGGTTGCTCCAAGCCCCATCCAACCTGGCCTTGGACACTTCCAGGGGTGAGGCAGCCACAGCTTCTCTGCCCAACCTGTGCCAGGGCCTCACCACCCTCCCAGAAAAGAATTCCTTCCTACTATCCAATCTAACCCTACTCTCTGTCAGTTTGAAGCCATTCACCCTTGTCCTCTCACTCCAGGCCCTTGCAAATAAGGTCTCTCCATCTTCTCTGTAGGCTCCCTTCAGGTATGACAGTGCTCTCCAAAAGCCCCAAAGAAGCACATGGGTTACAGAGCTGCACTCGCCTTAAAAAGCTGCCTGAAGGTGTGGCAGCCTCTGCTGAAAGGCTCAACATGCCATATCATTGTACAGGACATGCAGATACATTGGCCTCTCTTTGAAGGAAAGGGTACTACTGTCTAGAAATTCCAGACAAACAGGGGAATTCCTTATTACTTCCCTTGTATATGATTGCAGTCAGGGGACAAAGACTCTGTCTCAAACCTCATTCTTCATGAGAGGAGCAGGCCAATATAAACTTTTGCCCATTTTAGAGATGGGATCATTTGCCAGTTGAATATTTCACTCTCTGTAGATGTGAAATCATGACTTCAGCTGAAAGGTGGCAGATTCCGGTCTCCACCAATGACTCATGCTGTCTTTCTACAAGTGTATGAAGTTTATGTTCTTGTCAGTGACATCTCTAAGTGACCACAGTCCCCAGAGTCAGAAATAAAATCTAAGAAATATCCTTCAAACATTTGTAGCTAGCAAACAGTATATGACCCCCTAGCAACATCTGTCTTCCAGTCCTTTTTTCATGGGTAATAGATAGAAGAAAAAGCAGTTACTGCTCCCTGACATTCGTGGGGCTCATGTGGTTGAGACCTGCACTGGGAATCTAATGACTGCTGGTCCAAAGGACTCAGTGAGGTTTCATGTGATTTGATTTCAATCTTCCAGGGTTCTTTTTCAAAGGATTACGTTCAAAAAGCTGCATTGCTCAACCAAATAAAATTTGAAAACAAAACAAACAAAACTTTTTTTTTTAAAAAAACAGACAAACAAGAGGTAGCTGTGAATGTATGTCTGGTTCCTTATTCATGCATAGCTTTTGTAATGCAATCACATACTATGATCTATAAGCTTTCCCTCAGTGGGAGAAGACTAAGCACACACTCCTGTGAAAGCAGGTTGCAAGAGCTGCCTTTAGTCAGGCTTTTCCAGCCTTGGTACTCCTTTGATGTAAAATATGTGGCTACTACAGTGTGGGCAGGTTTGGAGTTGGCTGACAAGGACCACGCCTGTCCCTGTTCCCACAGTACCCCGCATTTCCTTATCCACTGCAAAGGGTGGCAAAGCACCAACCTCCTCTGTCAAGGGGAAACCAAGAATGAGTAAATATTACATATCCTTCTCAGTTAGCATGAAATGGCTCATCAGGATCTGGATCAAACTGCCTGGACAATGCCTTAGCAAAGACAACAGGATATTGTTGGGGTGCATGTGGACTGATGTAAACGTGGAAAGAGTAGAACGGAGATGAGGATGAAAGTGCCATTTGCATTTTTTCACATGAGAAAGTTCTTAATTCAGGCAGAAGGCTGAACATTATCGGGGTGTTCATCAGGGTCTCCATTTCCTTTACCACGGAGGTGCTAAAGTGAGAGGTGAACAGGAAAATCTATATAGCAGATAAAAAGGCACCTAGAGCCAGACCTAAACCAGACAGCAAACCATTACTGCTATAGACCATAATACACCATACCCCTGCCTTTGGGTGAAAGAGCTGCTGTAGAACGTCTCCTACAAAATGTTCTCAGCTTCCATCAAGTCCGAGCATTCACAGGTCATTGTGACCCTGAAAAACAAACCCATGTTGCTTCTGGAGAGGATCAGATTTGGCCTCATTCTCATTTTTAAGTAAATAGGACAATAAGATGTATCAAAGCAGTAAAAGGAAATCCAGAAAGTGAATCTGTTTATGTCAAAAATGATCCTGCCATTTTCTCTTCTTTATAGGGCCTTCCAGAAGAGGAGGAAAAGGTTATTTAGAGGATCTTCCTTTGTGTTGGCAAAGCTTTCCAGAAAAAACTCAGAGATGGAGATAACACCTGAAGGGTCTGTCTGAAGTGCTAAAAACTAATTTGTAGCACCCAGGAGTTTGCAACCTGGTCACCCTGCGACAGCTGGCACTCTCCAAGAGCCTGTGCACAACAATGGGTCCTCTGAGCCAAGCCTGAGCTGAAGGTCACCTCTGAGGAACAGCAAAGTTACCCAGGGAGGTACCCATGGAGCAGCAAACCTCAGAAAAAATAATGTAGTAAAAAGGGGTCAAACTGCCCCTTACTCACAGGGCTGGTCCCTCTGCTCGCCAGCTGAGCTTGGAAACTGTGAGTGAGGAATGGACCTGAAAGGTTTGAATCCTGGTCTGCAGCAACAATCCATTTCACAGGCAGCGATGCTGAGCCCATGCAGGGAATACACATGGATGACTGGTAAAGATCTGAGGTGAGAATGTAAAATCTTCTCCATGACAACTGAGGACAAGTCAAGTCAAAGTCAAAAAACTGGTTGCTTAACACTTCTCATGTCAAGTGTTTCAGAGGAAAGAAAAACAACAAAAAAAGCCAAACAGAGCCACATCTGCCTTGGTAGAGGAAGTTCAGAAGAGAAAAGAAAGGCTCCTCAGTTTGAGATTTTCTTCCATTTTATCTCTGCTCCAAGGGCTGGACTCTGAAGACCCAGCTTCTTGACCACCAAAGCAGAAAATAATTTGGGTATGGAGGTTTTGTAGAACAGTGCTCTCCAACACAAAAACTTTCCCCTTCATTTTTATTCATCCTGGCTGAAGAGACAGCTTTCATTTCTTAAAACAAAAATGTTTCCATGAAATAGTGTTAGTTCCCTTGTACAGGCCAGCCTGTTCCTTCATGACTGCGGTACCTATATCTCCACTAGAAATGGAGACACCTGGGGGGATCAAAACCAAAAGAAGCATGAGTTCACATTAAAGCTCTTCCTTCCCAGGGGAATGGACCAGAGAGCTCCACAAAGCCGCCCAGAGCCCAGCACTGTGCTGAGCACACATCCCCATGTCCCGGTCTGATGAGACTGACAAGGACCAGCTCCAGGGACAACCTCAGATCTGCACACTCAAGCAGTCACTGAAGCAGCTGTGAGGACCACAGCCAGTCCCCTGCTGTCTCAGCCTCTCTGAACAGGTGTTCAAATCCCCTTGCCCGAGAGCACACCTTCAAGAGTGGGTCTCTGTGAGGCACAGAAGTTACTCGCGTGAGCTGCACCCTCAAGAATTAGGACCAGACACGAGACGCTCTGTGGCAGGACCCAGACTTTAAGAGGCTGAAAGTGTGAGCAGTTTGGGAGTCGAACAGATGAGGATCCAGCAGGAATCAGTCACAGCTGCATTGCTGCCACGCTCTGAGCTGGATAACAAGGCCATTTCTTGCTGTGAAATGGTACTTACTGCATTCAGGAGGAGGGTCTGACAGTGAAGAGGGAGATGCCATCTCCAGCTCCCTGGCTCTTTAATATTACATGTGCATGGCTGGAACTAGTAAGTCTTCGCTGACACTAGCCCCAAGGTGCAGACAGCTCCTCCGAGAAGCAGGCTAAAATAAGGAAGCAGATATATGTTGTCATTACCTTTAGGAGTGAGTTACTACTGCTGTTTGCTATTTGCATAACAAGCAAGTGCCAGAAGCCCCAGCCAGCACCTGCATCTGACTTAACTGACTAATCTATGCCTGTAATATTGTATGGCATTCTTGAAATAAATAAAATACAGGGATAGTTACACTCCACAGCAATTCTGAGGTTGTTTTTCTTGAGTACACTCACAAGGGCTGCTATTCAGTTGAGGTCTTCTGCAGCAATCATTTTTGCTAACTCATAGTGCCTTCCAGGAAAAATCCCAGGGCCATTTTCTATTTTTGAGAGCTAGAGAAATCTGCAGAGGGTGAGATGCCGAGGGCTGCTAGTCCAGAATCCAGAAATGCCATCAAGAGAAAGGAGATGGGAATTTGAGAATGACAGATATTTTCCATATCTTCCTCTCCAGACAGCTGGAGATTCCACCCTGAGTACAGAAAAAAAATGAAGTCTCCAGATAAGGCCAAAGGCAGAAGACAGAGCTAGAAAATTCCCCAGATGGGTTTCTGCTGCAAAGGGGATGTGGGGCTGACACCTCCTCTTTGAAAATACTGTGAGAGTGAACCACTGTTTCCCCCCAGAAAGGAAATGTTTAACTCTGCAGATAACTAGATGGAAAAAATAGAGGAAGGGGCTAGAAGTTGGGTTTCCCCATCCTCTTTTTTCCGTAAGAAGACCTTTATGAACTTCCCAAAGGTGAACGTAAGTTATTGTATCAGAAATGTAAGAGGAATCTCAGTTTTCCTCAATTCATTTTCAGTCCCTGGACAGTTTTGCATACAGATTGGGGTAATTTGCCAAGTGCTCTGGGATCACAAAGATCCCTGCTTTGTGAGACATTTCAGTATGGAGGAGCTTGTCCTTTCCAAATGATGCACTTCTTATTTTCCTCACGTGCACAGGAAAGGGAATTTGCCCCTGGAGTCCACTTCCTCTGGCATGAGGTAGTTGATGGGTGCCAAAGTACTTTGTCGTGGTCTACAGGTACCACTCTTCATTTGAGATCTGGTTGCAACACTGCTTATTTCAGTGTCCTGAAGTAACGTATGTAGAAATGTCCAGGGGCATGAGCTGGGGAGGATTAAAGTTCAAATAAAAATATTTCAGAGTCTTTATCAAAGCCAAAATAACAGTAAAGAGAATTCATGGCAGATGGTTAATATTCTGCTACACGGTATAAGGCTGAGAAGAACTAAAAGAGAACTGAACATACAGTGGATGTAGTCCTTGCAGCACTCAGGGAAAGAGAGAAAGCAATGTTTTAGGCTTAAAAAGGCCTTTACATAAGCAAACAGTTTGGAGAGAACACATATGGATACATATAGGGGTGGGTGTGTTCTTTGGACTGGGGAGAAGAATGAGCAATGGAAGTTGCATTCTTGGTCTTCCCTCCATTTGCAATAGAAAACCTTTATTTTCCGGTCTTTACACCAACTAAAAAAAGAATAGAACTGTGCGCAATGACTGTAAGAATAACAGCATCTTTCTCCAGAGGGTGCCTATATTGTGAGGGTACTTACATATTGTATTTTTTTTTCTCTCCGTGCCCTCATTAAAGTCAACGGCAAGTTCATCATCAGGAATTTGCTTTATCCTTCATTAGTGTATTGCAAGAAAAGCATGTGGACACAAATCTTCCCTTTTTAAAAGAAAGCTTCCTACAAAGGCTTCTCATTCCTAGACAACCACATCTGTATTGCTCTCTCCTGTCAAAAGGCTGAGACAACTACTGTTGATAGCAGAATGTTACATAAAGTACAGCAGTGATGTGCTAGACATCAGCACAACTAGTGCAATAATAAGGAAAAATAAAACATACGTTAGGGTGGGACCTTTCTGCACTCTTCCACTACAACTTTGTTATTCTCAGTTGTAAAACTGGCTCATATAGAGTAGGTTTCATATTTATGTCTTGATGTGTCTACCAACAACAGTGCTGATTACATTGTTAATATTTGAATTTGTAATAATAGGAAGGTGGGAAGGACTTAAGAGGTTTGTATAACTGTAAGAGGATACCACTTAAATTTTCATATTAACTGCAAGAGTCAGCATAAATATGCTCTCAGGCATCCTACAGAAATAAAATTCCAAATTCAGCCAGTATTTTTGCTTTTCTAACATGTAGTTCCTAATGGAAATTGTAATTCATTCTATGATGAATTCCCATTAAAAATAGGTTAACCAAAACCGAAAAATAGCTTCATTTTAGGTACTAGCCAAGCACAGTAATTCTCCCTTTCCTCCCGTGCCTCCAGACTGTATGTCTCCAAACAATACCTACTCTTAGAACTGAAAACTTAGCAGAAATATTCTTGAATTGTCAGAATATGGTTCCAAAGAAGTCCTTTCCAGATTGGAAATGATGGTACATTCCACTTCGAGTTGTGAGACAAGTTAATTAGACAGATACAATAAACTACATAGTAATTTCGAAGTAACTCCACTGGAAATTATGGTAATTGCACAGTCATTGAAGTAAAAAGGTCCTAAGTAGAAAAACATAGCTCAAACGTCTTTGTATATGTAGATGCTTTAACTTCAGCTTCTTTTTCCCCCCCCTGAGTTCAAAACACTGAGTAGCCACCTTCCCTGTGTGCATGCTTCTTGGCAATTCATGGCTCATTTTGAGGAATTGGATCATTTTGTGAGGCTCTCTGAAAGCAGTCAGGTGCCTACGGGCTTTGCTGGACTGGAGCTATAGCATTTGACAGATTGCATGACTGAGCCCTTGGCCATTTCACCTCCACTATATGATACCACTCCATTAAACCTCATTTCTGGCTGGAGGAGAGGAGCAAAAGTAAAAAAAAAAATAATATTGAAGGCATAGCTCATGTGCAAGGTGCTTTCCTGCTCAGAACGCTATGCCAAGTTTACAGGTTGCTTTTCTTTAGGTTTTGGGACAAAAAGAATCCCAAAGTTTCTGGCCCTGGCTTCATTTATGCCAATACAATGTCTATTAACTTCACCAGAGCAAGCCCTGGTGTAAATGACATGAGAAGGGAACTCCAGAGCTGTATTTGTTTCTGGTGAGACACATCTGTATGCTTGAAAATTAATAAATAAATGAAAGCATATACAGAAATACCAAGAAGTCCGTTTTGAACTAACCCTTGGTGGAGAGAGGGGAGAGCAGATCTCTGATATCCAGAGCACAGACACACCACTTCTCCCACTCAGGACTGAAAGGGCTCTCCAAGGACCATCAGTGGGAGAGGGTAGCCAGTGACTGCCAGTTGTCCCAGCCCATGGCCAAGACCATCCTCCACAGGAAACAACGAGTTGAAGCCAAAACGCCCCCATGGCAAAGACTGGGACTGTCTCTTTGTGATGGTCTCCACGAGGAACCACGAAGTGCCTGAAGCGAAACACTTCCCAAATTCCCTGAGGAAAGCGGGTGGAGGCTGCTACAGTCACTGAAGACAATGGAAAACTCCAGGAAGGAGTGGCACGGCAGTGTCCCAGATATGCCACGCAAGGAAGGGACAGTCTGACTCCTCACATGCAGTCAGGTACAAGCTGGAAGAAAAAAATCAGAAATTCTTCAGATTCTCAAACATGTATTCACGTATTTCTCTCCCAACCCCCCCAGAGATTTCATTGTGTGACTCATGAAACATGTCATTTGAAAACCTCAGAGGATAAGTTGTCAGAATATATTGTGCTTTAAAGCCTTTCTTTGGTCTCTCATTTAAATCTTTGAAAGACTTTGTAAGTTATTTTTTCGCGTTCACTTTGGTTTTAATATTGCAGAGATGAATGTGCCTTCTCTCTTGCGAGTTAAGCACTTAAAATATTCTAGACAAATGAAATGTGAGGCATGAATTGTGAAAATGACAGTCCTTATGGCCCTCTATATGCAGAGCAGCTCCAAGTCTTGCAGACCCTTCAGACTTCCATCTCCTCCTTCGGTGGTTACAGCTTAACACCAGGCTGATAATAAAAGGCAAATGAGTTCCCGCAGCAGAGTATCAAGGATGTGAACGTGGATGCTGCTCTCAACCATTATGGGCAATTAGAGGGCTTCGAAAGTGTGTTGCCTGACTTTCTGTTGCTTGGTAACTGTGCACCTAATTCTTTCTCTACGAGGTCACAGAAATGTCAGAAAATCCATTTTGTTGGAGGGAGGAGGGAGAGAGACGAATGCCCCCATCAGAACAGCAGCCTATAGATTCGGTAAAAGAACTTCATGTCTTCCATTAGCACATAGAAAATAGTATTAGTATTGCAGTATAGTATTATAATTATAATAGTATTATAGTATTATAATTATTATTTGCCTAGCACTACAAAACTGCAATTTCTGAGCATCACCAACTGTGTAACACGCTGGCTGTGCCAAAGAGCTTCGGAACTGCAAACACACTGATGAAATTTGGCGTGCTACAGGTCAATATAACTCATGGATACGCTGACAAATGGCCATTATTGGCCTGACGCAGAGCCTGGTGGAGTCAATGGAAAAACACACTAAAACAGCGAAGGCACAGTGAAAGTTTTAAGAAATTTCTGAGATTGGGAGCTTTGCAAACATTGCCCGGCACAGGAAAAACAAAACAAAAAAAAAATTAGAGGAACTTAGAAGGAAGCTAATGAGACAGAAGATAAAATTCTCTTCTCCAAAAAGATCCAAGTTGCAACTTCTGCAGCCCCTGAAATACTGGATGACTTTCACCAAGGGACAACAAATTAAGTGATATCTGTGAGGGAAGAGCTTGGCTATTATTACCTGGACTTCAGAAGTATATCTCACCTTCAGCAAATTTCCAGATCTTTCCATTTTGAGACAGGTTTAGTGATACACACTCCTTGTTATACACTATTCCCCACAAAAGGATACTGTCAAAAGAAAACTGCTTCCCTTCAACTTGAGCAGTGTGCTCAAGTTTGCAAAATGCAGTTTGGATTAAATGAATGCCCCTGAGATTAAACAAATGCACTTCAGGAGGGACACAAAATGCAGGTGTCCAGCACTGACCATCAATCACTTTCTTGCAGAGCTGGAGGTTTTCTGCAGTTGTCACTACAATCGCTCTGCAAGAATTTGCAAGCATTTTCTAAAGGCATATTTAGGAGGAAAGAAGGGCAGGCAGTACATTTGGTGCTTAAGAAACCGGGTCTATTTCATCATAAAAATAAAGCACATTTCCACGTGGAAACAGCCTGCCCTGTTTGTGAAATAACGCACCTACCTTCAGACCATCAGACCCTTCCATAGGACAATCTTGGGTAGCACAGAAAGCCCAAACTCTGTGTCCCAGCCTACGTTTGGCCCCAAACCCACTGCACAACATTTAATAAATTAAACTCAGGCCACCACATAGTGAGGGGGCAGATGTGTCAATGAAAAGCTAGAACTTCACTTTTAATGAGCTGAGAGAAAAATATAAACCTGACTTTTCCTTATGCTCTCCCACTGGAAAGATTTCCTCAATTTAGAATTATCAAAAATATATGAGCACCTATATATTTGTTACTGCCAATAAATGATCATGTAATATAAATCACTATCACTAAAACAACAAATCACTAATCACTAAAAGAAGTAGGTCTTTAAAATACAGGGAAGAAGATGCAATCAAGCTACAATAGAGTATGTTATTCTGATGCCTTAGGGTTTCCATGAATTTGTGGATTTTTATACTTCTATGTAGTTTCTTGCATTTAGAGTAGCTAACAACCTCTAACCCTGTGCTAGCTGTCTTAAGGGTCAGATAATAGCTGGAACACCGTGCCTGGGAAACATGTACCAGAGCTAAGACAATTAGATACCATGTTAGTCAAAACAAGAAAGCAAAGCCCAGCAACCTTGGAGAAGCTCCAATAAGGGAAAGTGGCGTGACGATGATGATAAAGGATGAAGTAAGGGTCTTAAGACCTCCAACTCAATTCTAGGAAAGGCGTGCCATGGGACAGTCCCAAGGGAAGTTCTGGGTATAGACATTTCTTAGATTGGATGCAACCTTTAGATACGATAATTGAGCAGTGTTATAAAATTAGTATGCTGCCACGTAGACAGAGAGCTTTCCCAGCTTCTACACCTTGTTGGCATTTCTCTCTCTCACACACACACACTCTGCTGCCCAGCCTGGTGTGGTGCCCTGTGTTCCCTCCCACCAAAAAAGGGGAGGGGAGCTCAGAAGAGCTCTGCTTGCAAAGGGGGGTTTTTCCCTCTCTTGCTCTCCTAAGGTGGAGGGAGAAGATGTTTCCCCTCCCTTGTTCTCCCGGGCCGGACCCCAAGAACCTCAAGTCCTACTTGAAGGAAGACGAGACCAGTAATGGGAACTGGGTACCAGCATGAGATGCTGGGGGTAGCGGAGCTGCAGGGAAGCAGCTGCAAAAGGGAGTTTCTCCCTTGTTTATGGTGGGTTGGCAGGTGAGCTGACTCGGGCCCAGAGGTTGCAAGAGTCATGTTCCCAGTGTGTGGGTGAAAGGGTCTTTCACCTGGTAGGGGCAGGTTGTTGTCCCTTGTTTGCTTAGGTAAGACATGGCAGAGTGGCTCAGGGGTTGGCTGGATACAGCCGGGAATGAAAGGGACACCTTTTGGATTAATTTACTCTGCATGTTTTGAAGCAGTGGTGCTTGGAAAAGAGCTCACGTGGTATTCCTGAGGCCGTGAGTTCAACCTAGCACCGGTCTGTTCTATCTGTTACTTGCCAACATGTGTTGTACTCTTTTATACTCTTTTTATACTTTATGTACTCTTTTATACTCCTTTATATTCTGCACTCCAAAACCCTATAAGTAAAAGAACTCTTCTCTACTTGACCCACATGAAGTTGTCTTGGAAAGTTTTTTCCTTTCCCTTACAGCAACAATTCTTTAAGTATATAGGTACATTTCTGTCACCACTTTTTCTTCGTAATTTCAAGGTAAATGCATGAAATTATATTGTTTGGATGCTCTCATTTGTTTTTATACAGGGAGAGTCAATGTGACTGAGGAACTCACACAAATAAAGATTTCATTCATTTCCCAAACAAAGCAGAACAGGCTACTCTAAGGAACATATACTGGCAAAATCCAACAAATCTTTGTGAAGATGCCTGCCCCATTATTGTGGTCCACAGACTAACATGGATTTTGAAGCACTTTAATGCATAATTAAATTCTACTGTGCTAAGTGTGTTTGTTCTGACATGATTTCCCAAACACACCAAAGAAGATGGGAAAATGTATTATACAACCCCTTAAAAATTGTAAGCTTACAAGAAAAACTCCTGAAAAATTTTTGAGGCAATCAAAGTTCTGTGAAATTGAGGTGGGTTGGAGGTTATTGGGAAAAACAGATCTCGGAGAGAACAAAAGGTTTGAAAAGCAAATAACCAAAAAACCACGAAAACAATAATGGTGCAATAAAAGAATATTTTTTTCAGCATTGGCTGTGGATGTAAATTTAACACTGGCCAAAAATTAGCTATGCCAGCCACACGGAGAACTGTGCAGGGAATGAATGTGCTGACTTTTAAACCCTTCCACCTCTTCCTGTGGATGGTTTAAATGCCCTGCAAAGTGTATAACTGTGGTGAAATGACAGTAACTGGCCACTGGCATTTAGGCAGCACAAAAACTGCAGACAAACACACACAGCCACACACCCACACATTTTCTGTAAATAATCTGTCTTCAAGTTCCATGACTTGAAGCAGCATTTTGCTGCTCCACAGACTGTCCTGCTGGAACCAGAAAACTGATTCAAGCAAGAATTGCTCCACAGGCAGAAGCTCACCTGGACGGGGCATCAAGGTCATGTTTTCAAAGGGTCTGGCGTTTACCTTGGATGGAGGAATCAGAGCATTCAGCTAATGTGGAGCAGTTTTCCTGATGTGTCCCTCACTAAAGTGGTCTGACACACGTCTGAACTCCCTGTTATTTTTCCATTTCGGCCACTTGAAGTTTTTCTAATACTGTGCTACAGGCTGGGGGCAGAAGTGGCTGGGAAGCAGCCCATTGGAAAAGGACATGAAGGTGCTGGTTGGCAGTGGTTGAACATGACCCAGAGTGGGCAAGAAGGCCAATGGCACCTGGCCTGTATCAAAACCAGCGTGGCCAGCAGGACCAGGGCAGTGATTGCCCCTCCATGCTCAGCACTGGTGAGACCTCGCCTCAAATCCTGGGTTCAGTTTTGGGTCCCCTCATGAGAAAAGAGACATTGAGGTGCTGGAGCGGGTCCAGGGAGGGGTAATGGAGCTGGGGAAGGGTCTGGAGAGTAAATCATGTGAGGAGTCACTGAGGGAGGTGAGGGTGTTCAGTCTGGAGGAAAGGAGGCTCAGGGGGGACCTTCTTGCTCTGTACAACTCCCTGAGAGGAGGTTGTCGCCAGGTGGGGGTCGGGCTCTGCTCCCCAGGCAGCCAAAAACAGAACGAGAGAACATGGCTTTATCTGCACCAGGAGACATTCATGCTGGACATCAGGAAGAATTCCTTCACTGAAAGGGTGGTTAAACATTGGAAGGGGCTGCTCAGGGAGGTGGTTGAGTCACCACCGCTGGGGGTGTTCAAGGATGAGTGGGTGAGGCACTTTGTGCCATGATTCAGGTGACAAGGAGGAGATCAGTCGAAGGTTGGGCTCGATGATCTCGGAGGTCTTTTCCAACCTTAATGATTTGGTGATTCTGTGATTCTCAGGTGGACTGCTCAATGGCAAGCAGCACAAGGAGGTGGTTGTGCAGGTCCTCAGTGCTGAGGCGAAGATTCATGCCTGGAGAAGGGGGCAAGGGACAGAAACCACAGGCACAGCGAGGGTGGGCACACAGGAGGCCTGACAGAGCTGACAGGGACAGCTGCAGGTCACACCAAAGCCAAAGGGAGTCTTTCCAATTGCTTTCTGCAAGCCCTGAGTCTGGGGCCACGTCTCTTCTACCTTAATTTGGCTTTTCCCAGGATTAAAGATGCACTAGGAGAGGCAATAAAATGCAGTTAGACTGGAAATGGGAAGAGTTACTTGTGACCATCTTTCAATACTCAACATTGTGCACTCCCTCATCCACATCGCTGTCTTTAATTTCACATCAAAAATAACTCTGAGGTTGCTTAGGGTACTACTGTGTTTGTTTATATTTCAGATTAAATAAGTCGATAGCTCTTCTTCAGCTGTCCCTGTCAGCTAGAAGAACAAAACACCTTTTAAGGGGATGTTTGGCAGACCACCTTACCATGCCATACTGTTAAACGTTGAACTTAATACATGTGACATTTTCAAATTCAGCATCTCATAAAGGTCTTTCAATAAATTCTTCTGAGTCCCAAAGTCTACTCCTAGGAAAATCAGAAACCTCTCGAGGTGACATGGAAGCCAATTTTCTTCTGAAAAAAAAAAAAATATATATATATTTTACCAATGTTTGCAGTTTTGTCCTAAAGAAAATTCGAGAAGATTAAATTTTCAGTGTATTAGCTGTTAAAAAGAAATAAACCACCAACCTCAAACCCAAACAAACAAAAAACCAAACAAATAAAAAGCCAAACAAAAAACCCAAACAAAACAAAAAAAACCTTGGAATTTTAGTAAAGACTAGGAGGATGTACCTGGAAAAGCACAGAAGGCAGCAGCACAAAGATGAAAACTGTATTAGTTTAGAATGTGTATGTGTCTATACTGGGCACATCTCACTGGGCATTGCTATTCCTACCAACAGTAAAATGAGTTTCCACTCCTGAGTACAAAATGAGTAAAATATTTTCCACTGAAAAAGAGCAACTGCTTTGTCAACCTCGTGACACTTTGCACTCGCATTTTTCAAGGACTTCCAGGGTATAGGAAGCTCTTCCAGTCAATGAACAGGCATGACATCCTTACTCAGCACCATCTCACGTGGTGCCCGTGGGAAGGACATACCCTAGCAGCTCACCCACGGCCTGTCCATGTGGGCAGGCACCCTAAGAGGGACTCCTTTAATGTGTCCTCACATCTTCTGAAGTGATATAACACCACAGCCTCCCTCCTTCCTTCCTTCCTCTGCAGGAGCTGAGCGCCCTGGCAGCGTTGCTGCCTCCTGTGCGTGAGCTGTGGCAGCGTTTTGGTGCGCACCCAAATATCCACACGTGACTCCAAGCGCTGCCGTGCTGGTCTATTAACAACCTCTCCAACAGGACACACGTGGGGCAAATTCCACCAGTGTGCTCCAGTTGTGCCCAAGATGCATTTTCACACTGTGATGAAAGGTCACTGGCAGAGAAAGCTCCTGAGGCAAACCCTTCCCTCTCCCACTGTTTGCTGCTGCAGTATCATCTCTTGCTTCACAGAGATTCATGGAACGGTTTGGATTTTGGAAGGGGCCTTAACGATCATCTAGCTCCAAACAAACATGAGCAGGGAACCTTCCACGAGACCAGGTTCCTCAGAGCCCCATCCAGCCTGGTCTTGAGCACCCTGTTTTTCCTTCCAGCCTCTTCTTAAAGGTCAGCCAGCACTTAGGCACACATCGTTGCAAAGGACATTGGGCACATTGCTTTGCAGTAAGGCAGGACACAAGGTGCAGTATTTTAATAGGAGGAAACCAGGAGTGGAGTCCTTCGGAATGTGCCCTACCACATGGGCTACCCAAGGTCTAAGTGAACACACTCCCCGATCCAAACACAAAGACTGTGGCAACCTCAGACAGAAATTAAATGAAGCATTGGGTAAGGATAGAGGGAGAAGAAAATACACCATAAGTGGCCATGAGATTTCTCTATTGTGTCACTCTTTTTAAGTAGAAACATGTGGTGGAAGATTAAGCAGCATCTTTTTAATCTCCGATTGTCCAGCTCCCCCTGCTGTAATTACATATTGGACACAAATGGCAACAGATGTTCAGCGTCTAAACTAAGAATTATATACTTACTCAATATCCCAGTCATTCAAAACACTGATTGGGAGGGTAGAATTTAAATTTGCATGGAGTGACAAATGAAAGAGTTCCTAGACATGAGCAAGGCACAGAGAATATTAATGCAAACTTGAAGATGCACCCTTAATGGAAGGAGGCAAACAGACTGAATGCTAGCCAGAGTGATTTTAATTACAGCAATTTCTCCATGAATTATTTTAACCCATCCTCATCCCTATAAATCTGAGCTTTCAATTGTTATTTTTCACATAATCCAATCTCTGCATCCCTTTGTATACAGCTGGATAGAAGGTTCTACATAATCATTTCATCATACATCAAGTGGGCAGCCCCATTTCCCCATATAAAACCTAATAAGAACAGATCTATCAGAGTGTATTTTATTTTATCTTCCTTGAGATACCATTTGCCCATAATCCAGTGATGTGAAAGCTTTTTGCCTGATTTGCTGAGAATTTTAAACAAATATTTGTTATTTCCTTTCACCAGATTTTTTTTTTCCTTGAAATATCACAGTACTAGGAAAGATAGGAGAGATGCCTTATCCAACATAGACAAGAATCATCTTCCCTAAAATTTAAGGGTTTCAAAATCAGACAGAGAACCAGTTCTAGGAGGGCCCAGGCATATGAACTTCCATGGATTGTATCTCCCTTCGATCAGTCTCTAATTCCCTAAATCACCAGACTTGCTCCATTTTTCTCCCAAACATACAACCACTCATATTTTGGGCGCTATATGAAAGCCCATAATCTGATTCCTCCCACTGTAGTGGCTCAAGCAGGAGTGCAGATTTGAATGTTCTGCACACTGAGAGGTGCAGGCACACCCCACCAACACGTGTCTGAGTGTGACACAAATCCCTTTACTCAAATGCACGTTGCAATTGAGACCAGACACTTGTTTACCAAAACATTTTCTGACAGATAACTGGAAACACTTTTAAGTCCATTAGTTCCAGTGAACATTACTGAAAATGTTGCCTTTTAAAAATGCCTTTTATTATATATGATTTAATTTTTCTTGCAAGATCACAGGCTGGGATGCAAACCAATATACTGTTTGCTGCCAGATGGCGTGTTGGAAGGGTATAAACTTATTTCACACAGAGTGCTATGTGGCATGAGAATGCTGTTCTTACACTTCTAAATAGTCGTGCTTCTTTGAATGGTTTAGATTTACAGTGTTCTTTCAGTAAGCTCATAAGCTCTTCCCATTTTAGCTAAAGCCTTGTGAATTTACTAGATAAATACCAGAAAACCTTCAGTGACATTTTTATGGATAACTATTCTTCCCCCTGCCCCTTAAATTTACTGGGTGCAGAGGTCTGAAGGGTCAGCAGGGTACCGGGCTGATGTGTATAGGGCCACAAAAAACCCCACAATTGCTAGGTATTAAAGCAGCTGAGAAAGCGATCCACTCGGAAAAAACAAAATAACCTCCATGTGCCTTCCACATGCACTGAGTCCTGGAGACAGAACACAACCTAAAGTTACCACAACCACCAGTCTGTAGCTTCGGTTGGTCATGGAAAGAGTTGGTAATGTCCTCAACAGCACCAGACTCTCCAGAAAAACCATCTGTTCGTTTTACCCGAACCATGAGAACCCATAAAATTCTTCAAAACCCTTTGTAAAGTGTGTTGATGGGCACACGCCATGGGTTGGTACATCCATAGCGATCCTGCAGACAGGCAAAATAGGTTCCATTTCCAACAGCAGCCTCTGTGCAGGAATCCTGCGTGGCTGCCACGTGCATTTCCATTTTCCACATATTTG
This sequence comes from Sclerurus mexicanus, assembly GCA_013396755.1. Lineage (NCBI taxonomy): Eukaryota > Metazoa > Chordata > Aves > Passeriformes > Furnariidae > Sclerurus > Sclerurus mexicanus. The sequence goes on from VWZF01003765.1 coordinate 763,158, forward strand.
CTTTGGAAAAGGAGGTGGAAAAACCTCTCTCCCTCTTTCCTCCAGCAAAGATACTCACACAGTCTGCACCCGCTGCTAAAAATTGTATCGGTATCAATCTCTTCAGCATCACAAACACACCCACGTGCGTCTGAGTCCTGAAACGCTTATTTTGCAAAGAATGTGCCAAAAGATTTACTTACTCTTTAGAAACTGTTTAATGATGTTGTGGGGATCAAAGGAGCAAGCATTTTCATGACAAAAGGAATTTGTACTCCAGGCTCTACAGCACCGACAGTGATTAGTGAGTCACACATAAGAAGTGTCTCGCTTTCCTCTTTTAAAGAGCTGTTGTAGCATTTACCTAAACATTACAGTGCTGAATCAGTAGTTTCACGAGTCTGTCTTCCCAGTGATTGCCTGAACTGCTCACCTTTACCTGGTAACATCCCGGTGATAGTTCCTCGCCTGAAAAATGTGTTCAAGCTCAGTCACTTGGCTGTCAGCAGCCAGGAAGACATTAAATATGCATCCAGGATTTCCTGGAGAGCTTGGAAAGCAACCACTGTATGTGGAGTTTTAAAAGTATCAGTTCTGAATGTATATTTATTCAAAGAAAACAGAAGAAAAAAATAATTGGAAAACGTCTCATTGTGGAGCTCAGCTAACCCAATGAAATATTTGAATTCAACTACTTAATCTTTAAAAAAAAATAACTACCCAGACCTGAAATGTCCACTAGCATTGTAATACAACCCCCATCCTCTTCTTGACTTCTTCATGTTCCAGCCCCACTTCTCTCTCCTCCCACAGTACAGACTCTGTCTTGCTGCCTTCCTTCCCAAACAATGCTGCTTCCCGCTCCTCAACAGAGGTGGATGATGATGATGATGATGATGAGCCTTGCTCTACCCTCTCTGCTCTCCCTGCCCCTTTCCCTGGAGACTGTCCCTGCAGTATCTCTCCCTGTGCAGCTTTGTCATAATCATGGTCCCCAAAGGGTCCATCCCATGCTGGTACTGGCTTGCTGTTGGAAATTCAGAAAGTGCAAGGGAGAAGAACAGATTTTCTTTCATAAATTGCTTGGAATAAATGGTTCTTTGGTGGATGTTGTGGATGCAGTTTGACACCTGGAAACTTTGAAGGGAGTTGGGCTTTTTTTTCATCCCATATTCTCCCTCGCTACTTGTTCAACAAGAAGAACTTTCGGTGTTGAAAATGGAAAGATTTGCAGAGAAGAGTTGCCCTTAATTTGAGTTCTACTAAAACCCTATGACTTCTTGAAAGAAATTAAAACCAATCTGAAAACAATTTCTTTTCTCACAAAAAGTATTTTATGAAGAAAAAAAGAATGAAAACCCTCCAAAGTTTTTCTAAGCTGGGATCACTTCTCATTTTGATGTGTTAAGACTTCTATTCTCCTTTTACAGATCTGCCACCAAACATTCATTCTTTCATTAGCAATTGTCTTCAAGAGGTTCATTAGCACACTCCCTTCATTTTTCTTGGCTTTTCTCAGTGTGTCACAACTGGGGGGACATTCAGGCACCAGTGGCAGAGGCCCCAGGGGATGACACAACCTCCTGTGCCTCATGTGGCTTAATTCCTTTGTTCATGACAACCCCTGACACTACTCTTGTGAAAAAGCAGGTGAGTAAAAGACTTCTCTGCCTTCTTTGGTGCTTGTCATTCTTTTAACCCCTGCTCTGTCGAGTGAGAACACACATTTCTCCCCCAGGCATCATCCCAGCCCTGCCACTGTCCTCGGTCCTGCCACTGAGTCCAGATGGCCCCAGCACAGGTGTCATTGCTCACCTGTGCAGCAGCTGCATGGGAGAGCTCAGGGTGTGCTTCTGCTGCCAGATACTGTTATTTTGGGAACAGACACGCTGTTACCAGGAACTCTGAGAAACGCTCAGGGTCCCAGATTGCAGGGGAAAAAAAAACCCACTGTCCAAAAGAAAACGTTCCTGGAGCAAGAGCATTATGCACGATTCATGGGCAGCACGGCACCTGAAATATTCCTGTGATGTATTTCCCTCAAGGAGCAGTGTTAGGATTTCAAGGGAACATGCCAATGTACCCAGAGCATTTCTGCACAGCTCCCTGAATAGATACTGCTAAAAGCATCTGAAGGAAAAAATTTGAAATCTGTGCTGAACTCCTGTGTCAAATATGGCCAAAAACTTGACATTTTTCCTTGCCTGGTTGCTTAGTGCTAGAAAGGGGGGAAACATATTCAGTTATCCTGCCATATTAATAAGTTAATACCCTGACAAAGTAGATCTGACTTGGGATCCTTAGTCAAATAATAATTTCCTCAAAGTTAGGAATATTCACCTGAAAACTCCAGACCTGGGCAGAGCAGAGGGAAAAGTCTGAAATACCATCAGTCAGATTAGCTTGGAAGTCTGGCACGGGAAGCAGATTGCTCTGCTGGAACTGAAGCTTGGCTTTTTTGAGAAAACAAATCAGTCCTTCACTCTAAAGGTGCCCAAACCTAAGGCAAGGATGGCTTTAAGGATCCCACATGCCTAGAGAGATGCCTTTCCTTTAGCCAAAGAACAGGGAGATTCTTCTGGGATGGCTTCAAGGTGTGTGACAGAGCCAGCTTGCTGTTGATATTCCCTGACTCCAAGCAAGAATTTCAGAACCACTCCATAAAATTCATGTTCCTGCCTTCATGTCTAAGCTCCAAAGCAGAAATCCTCCGAGAGGAGCGAAGCACCTGCAAATCTGATTTGTGCAGGAATTCTGCATCTTTGAAACTTTTTACATAGCCAGCTTTTGATAGACATGCATTGAATACCTCAAATGCGATATTTTTTATTAGCTTGACTGATATTTGAGAGCTGTAACTTCCTCTCTGCTGAGGCAAATTGCACAGACCTCACACGGTTCATCACCTCTAACTTGTCAACATCCCTTTGTCGAGGCACTGACACCCGAGCAGATGGTATTCCCATGGTGATCCCGCTAATAATCAGGAGTCCTGCCCCCCCCCTCCTTCTTTCATTGCCATTTAGCTCTGCCTCTGCACCGGAGCTCATGCTTGAGTGATTACCTGCTACTGCCTCTGCCTCCCCTCCAGATCTGCTGCCTTGGGGATGCACTGCCCCACCTTACAAGGGAGAACTCCTTTCTTTGTCCCTGGATGTGTGCCCTGGCATGTCACATTAGTAAAACGCATGTTGTTCAGATGAACCCACCTCCTCAAGAGATCAAGGCGAGGCTGCGTCAGTAACCAGTTCTCTTTCCTCTTTGTTTATGTCAGTGGCATCACCTGTGATTTCTCATGATGAGTTCTGAAGGTCCTAAACAGCACCAAACCAAGAAGAGATTCCTGGAGGAACCTTATGTTAACACCCTCATCACCTGCATCATTCCCGTGGCCCACGAGCAAGGACAATTTTAACCCACATTAGTGCTGTGTTTGTACTGTCATAGTTTTGCTTTTATCAAAGGGGCACACAGGAGCCATTCAGAAGCCTCTCAGAAATCAGAGTAAGTCATGCCTGTCAACAGTAACTTCTCGCTTTATTAAAAACTATGAAGTTGGAGAGTACTTATTCTACCTGGAGGAAGTGTTGGCTGACAGCATTACACAATTGCATTTTAGTTTTTGTCCCACTCCAGGTAAGGCAGAAGGTTTTCCAGGAGTCTTCCTGGATTCAATATCAAATGAACCAGTTTAAAGTTTCAAGGATCACACCTATTTCTAAAAATTATCCTAAATTATTTATAAAAATTAGCGTATTATCAGCTTCTTCCTGTGCTTTGCAACTTCCTTGCTAAAAGTCTACAGCGAATGTTATCGAAAGTCTCAGCCAGTTCTTGTTTTGCCAACAAAGTTAAAAAAAATCCTCACATGCCTCACGTTTATCAGCTGTCTTCCTTCTCTTTTCAGGAGTTTCTCCTTTTCTTTTTCCACGTGAGCAGGTTATAAAAAGCTGTCATCCTTAAATCCCTTCTCCACACCAATCTTTCCTTCTCTGGCTCTTCCTCCAGTCTGCCCTCTTTCCACTCTGAGTTTTATTTACCCAAAAGCCTTAGAGTTGGGTTTGGGTTTTTATCCATCTGATAAGTCTTTTACAAGAGGAAACTGCCATACTTGATGAGATCCAAAGCCCTCCTGTTTCGGCCTCTGGGTTCTGACACAGGCCAGAATCAAATGCTTCAGAGGCACATATTGGCTGGTCTGCTGCCCGGGTAGTCTCTGTCTGATTTCTGATGCTTAAGGGTTGTTTTCAAATTCATCCTTTCTCCTTTCTTCTTTTCCAGAATCCTATTTTTAAATCAATACAACTGGAGGCAGGATAATGAGAGTAAAATCCAATCACCTGTTTTTCACGGGGATCAACTGTGAATCTTCTGAGCCAAGACTTTGGCAGAGAAATAGGCAGTTCCCATAATGGAACTTTGAATCAAAACACGCAGCGAGGGATTATTATTGAGCTACCATCCTATAAACTGAAAATGTATTTTTCAACTATTGCTTTTAGTACATATTACTCCACGTTCACCATAGTCCAGCACACTGCAGTCCTTGGTTACAAGAGTGATGCGTTATTGCTGTGTGAAATTTCAGTGGTTACTGCAACATTTAACCTGTGCAACTTGAAAAAGTTCTCAATATGTTATATTAAATGCATACAATCAAAATCCATAGAATGTATTATATAGATAATGCAATATGCAGATTGAATATCACACGAGTGATACACAGCGTTAACATAATTAACGCAGACCTAAGAGGTGACATCAAGTTAATTGTTTTAGAACAGCAGAAAAAAACCAAAAATAACATATTGTATAAATGCACAAAATAATGCAGGTGAGTTTTTGAGTATTTTTTTTTTTCATGCAGGAAGGGAACACACCACCACAGACCTCAAGAAATTACAAAGACCCAGGAGAAGAACCGGTCATGCAGCTGAAGAGGTGTCACTGTGCCATGACCATGGGCTGCCCACCTTGTCAGAAGGTTGTTGGCAATGCCAGAGGTACTGGGGCACCCAACATCAACAGCAGTTTTCAACTTGCCCTGGTTAGCCTTGGGGTTTTCCAACATGACTCAAGTCTTGAAGGCAAGTAGGGAAGGCTGAGAGAATTGGGATTGTTCAGCCTGGAGAAAACTTCAGGGTGACCTAATTGTGGCCTTCCAGGACCTGAAGGGAGCCCTCCAGAAAGATGAAGGGAGACTATATCCCAGGGCCTGAAGTGACAGGACATGGGGGAATGGCTTCAAACTGAAATAAATTAGTGTTAGATTAGATATTAGGAAGAAATCCTTCCCTGTGATGGTGATGAGGCCCTGGCATAAGTTGGCCAGAGAAGCTGTGGCTGCCCCATCCCTGGAAGTGTCCAAGGCCAGGTTGGATGGGGCTTGGACTAACCTGGGCTAGTGGAAGGTGTCCCTGCCCATGGCAGGGGGTTGGAATGAGATGATCTTTGAGATCCCCTCCAAACCAAGCCATTCTAGGATTCTATAACACTTACTTGTTTTTTCAAAATGATTTCTAGCCTCAAAGTTTGCGGAGAAGTGCCAAACAAATGTGCTGTGAATAACTCAGAAACTAGAAGGCAAATGTGAAAGATTTCTAACTTCTTTTCCCCAGCCTTACGCATTACTCTTCGATGCCTATTTTAGCCTGACTCATCTTGACTAAAAGCTTGGCAATAGCAAAGGTTGACAGTAACTCTAAACAACACTTGGGTGAGAAACTAGAAGGCTGGCAGAGGGAGCAGGGTTTGCTGATAAAAAGAAATGTCCCAGTTTATCTGCCAAGTCAGGTACCTAGCAGCTTCAGCACCTGAACCCCAGTCATGCTGGATGGTGTGGCAGGGCATGGAGGAGCACAGAGAAGGGAGAAGGAGCTGCTGGACTGAGCTCACCCCAGGGAGCGCACCAGGGGAACCTACAGTTCAACACACAGGAAAGGATTGGAGTTACAATTTATTCTCTGCTCTGGCCCCAGTTTAGGAAAGCTGCTAAATGACTTTCTAGGATCAGAAGCAACACTGAAACTAAATTTTTCAGCGGTCTATATGCTACATGTTCCAGGGAGGAATTTTTAAAGAAAAAAAAAGATTTGGAATGATATTTTTGTCTTGGTTTTTAGAGTCTATTCCAAAGCATTTCTCTTAAGGCACCATTCATAATATTTGTCTAAATAGTCATCTGTGATATTAATGTGTTTTCAGGTTTTGCACCTTATTCTAAGGGCTCTTCATGTACTTCTTACAGCAAGAAGAATAGCTGAATACTAGTACTGGAAGTCCTCTGAGCACAGAGGTGACATTTTGCTTGTGAGCAGCTGATGACATTACCCATACGTAAAATAAACAATAGGAAAAAACACATATGTAAAAATGTATCTCTTTAAATAAAAACAAAAACATCTGTAATTTCTAAGGGAAATGCGTGTTTAATATCTTCCTAACAACTCCCTGCTGCGCCCCCAGAAATTAACTTACTTTCTATGACACAATTTATCTGCCCAAGTAGCAGGTCAGGGCAAAGCCTCAACATTCCCCAAATTCAGGCTTAACCAGTGGCAAACACCCAGAATCAGAGCAACAGGGATGGTCCAGTGAAAATAAATCAGTGATCAGTGATCCCAGGCGTCTGAAAAACCTTGGAATTGGTGCTGGTTCTCATGGCCTTTAAAGAATGATAGAAACTTGTACCCAGCACTAGGGAGTGAGACAGGACTGTGAGCAGCCTGGACTTCAGTTGGTTTGAGTCACTCAAGAAACCGCTCGCAGAAGTATGAGTCATTCCAGAAGATTTTAGGCAATTATTTCTATTCTCACAGAAGCACGGAATTGTTTAGGTTGAAGTGACCTCTGGAGATCACCTAGTCCAACCTCCCTGTTCAACCAGGGTCAGCTAGACAAGATTGCCCAGGACTGTGTCCAGGCAGATTTTTAACATCTCCAAGGAGACTCCACAGCTTCTCTGGGCTACCTGTGCCAGTGTCTGACTACCCTCAGAGGAAAAAGTGGTTTATTGTGCTCAGATAGATTTTCCTGTGTTTTCATTTGTGACCACTGCCTCTTGTGCTGTCACTGGGCACCATTGAGAAGAGCCTGGTTCCACCTTCTCCATCCCTCTGCACTGGGCACTGGTGAGGCTCAAGTGGCTCAGTGGCTCAAGTGCTGTGCCCAGTTCTGGGTCCCTCAGTTCAGGAAAGTCACTGAGGGGCTGGAGCGAGTCCAGAGAAGGGCAACAGAGCTGGGGAAGGGTCCAAGGAGCAGCTGAGGGAGCTGGGGGGGCTCAGCCTGGAGAAAAGGAGGCTCAGGGGGGACCTTCTGGCTCTGCAACTCCCTGACAGGGGGAAGAGCCGGGGGCAGAGGGGAACAGGGACAGGAGGAGAGGGAACGACCTCAAGCTGTGCCAGGGAGGGGCAGGTTGGACATCAGGAGGAATTTCTTCCTGGAAAGGATGGTCAGGCCTTGGAAGGGGCTGCCCAGGGAGCTGGTGGAGTCTCCATCCCTGGAGGTGTCCATGGAACGACTGGATGTGGCATTCAGTGCTCTGGTCTGGTTGACAAGTTGGTGTCTGTCTCCAGCAGATCAACCTCGAGCATGACCACTATGAAAGCTGTGACTGTTAAACAGTGTTTTTTATGGCAAGAATAGAGATCTGAAACATCTGCTCGCAGTGTGGACCAGGACTTTCACACCCAGTGACCCACTTTCCCTGGGTTCCATGAGCACTTCCATTCCCCACCATGTTCCAGCATAGGGGACAGTGAAGGGGGACATGTCCAGCTGCTCTAGTAAGGGCAGGAGACCCCACACATGTGCCAGCAGATGTTTAATACCAGAAATTAAACCACCCCAAGAAATCCACTCCAGTGGCAAAAATTTTATAAATAAAATAAGGACTGAAAGTGTGTGGAACAGGGAAATCAGTTAGTGCTTTTTTTTTTTTTTTTTTTTTGCCTTGTGGATTTGTTTTAGTTTTGCATTTGTAATTACTTAAATGCAGTGTTCTTCACAACAGACATAATTCATAGGCCTTTAATGCTGTGCCTTTCAAAACAAACATGAGTCACAGCCTCTAGGTAAACTTCCCGGGCTGGCAGTGAATATCATTATTGTGTGATAGAGTGCAGCAAGCTGTTTGCCAGATTACTCAGTCTCCTCAAGCTAGCAAAATGCATTGCCATTTATTTATTATGCTCATGATAATTACAATTATCATCACTGCAGTGCCAATCTGTTTGCTGCAGAATGAAGGCCTCTTCATGATGTCTCCAAGGAGTCAGTGTTAGGCCTGAGTAGTTAGCCAAATTATGGGGCCTTGCAGGATTTTTTTTCCCTTCAAAACGAGGACTTACTAAGAGGTATCAAGCAGCACACTCCTGCTCATTTAACAGCAAGGTGCAGGAACACAAGGAAACCACTGCTACAAATCCCTCCTTCTGTACAGCTTTGGGCATTGCTTTGGGCACTGTCTTCCAAGGCAATATCCAAGCACAGGTTCCAGCTCGATATCCTGTACGTCAAACAAAAATTGGTGTGTATTTCCATTTCCCCACAAATGTGTCTTTCTGTGTATGTATAAGGACCCACAGAAATTACATAATGTCTGAGTCCATGTACAAAGTAAACATGAATCTGTCTCTGCCTTTATTTCTAGCCCGTTCCTCAGTACGTCTTGGCACTAAGGAGGAGTCAGAACATGCTGAGACATTAGGCCAGAGAGAGTAGCAAAACCCAGATTGTGAGGAGAGGGGGTGGAAACACAGCGTGTAGGCAGGTGAGAAATGTGAGATCATTTATCCAACCCTGCAGCAGTCTAAAAGAATACTCAGCTTCATATGGTGCTTTAAATCTCAAAAATCCCCAATGAACATTAGTCAAACTAATGAAATTACTCATCTAAGGCCATATTCTTTTAATTTTAAAGGAATTTTCGTTAGAGGATTTCGATGAGCCGAATTGATGTAAAACTCTACAAATGAGTTCTCTTAACTTGCCTTGTGTTTCCCTTCACATGTCTCCTGACAGAGAATCTGCAGGTTATCTGAACGTTGGTTCCTGGAAGGCTCCTGACATGATCAAAAGGTGTGTTTCCTGGTAACACATGTTCCAGTGTTAGGTGACATTTCTCAGACAAGATGGGAGTAGATCTTTGGGATTTGCTTTAGCTAATTGGGTTTAGAGAGCTGTCTTGTCACTGCACCTTCTCTTTACTGATGTGGAAATATGTGTGGTGCAAATGCACTAATCTCTTTCATTTGCATATGCAATGAGATGCTGAATTACAGCCCTTAATATAAACCACTTTGCTCACCCCGGTGGGAGTTGCAGATGATTGTCACTCGCGTAAAACAGCCGCGATCATCTCACCACGCTGAACCTTGGCACTTCAAACGTGGATCTAAAACCAAAACATGAGCTGGAGGCAGCTCTTGGATTGGTTTTAGTGCTGTTATTAGTCATAGAATCATAGAATATCCTCAGCTGGAAGACACACATCAGGACCATCCAGTCCAGCTCCTGGCCCTGCACAGGACAGCCCCAAGAATCCCATCATGTGTCCAAACACTTCCTGAGCTCTGTCAGGCTTGGAGTCATGATGACTTCCCTGGGGAGCCTGTCCCAGTGTCCAGCCACCCTCTAGGTGTAGAACTTTAACCTGATATCCACCCTAAACCTCCCCTGACACGACTTCATGCCATTTCCTCAGGTCCTGTCACTGATCACCAGAAGCGATCAGTGTCTGTTAATTATGAGCCACTGCATAGTAATATATGCAGAATAAATAGCACATTTGGCACCTCTTTGGACTACCAGGGGTCTATTTCTGCAGAATAGCAGACTAAACCAAAGGTCACCCTACTTTTAATCATACCAAGGAACTTTTTGATAGGCATTTGTTATGATTTTGCAGTGAGAGGGAATGTGAGGGGAGAAAAGCGAGCCCTGGACATTCACCTTGTCAAATGTCCCAAAATGATGAATGATAAAGGTTCTCAGTAAGTGACCCTTACTGCACAGCAGCAATTTAGGCAAAAATTATCAAAAGCTGAAACTGTTTATCCTTCATTTTTCTACCATGCATAATTGACCAATTAAGATATATTATGAGCTGATCATTGATGTCAGATTTAAGATAGAGGAACAAAATAGATGGGAACTAAATCAGATTGCCAAGGACAATATAAAAGAAAAACATAAGCACATAAGGATAAAGGAGAAAGCAATAAGCAGGAGACACAGAGGGTAACAAGAATCATTCTATAAATACATTAATAGTAAAAGAGAGACTGAGTAAAACTTTGTTCACTATGAACAAGGAAAGTGTTACTCTGCTATTTAACAGGCAGGGGAAGTGACTGTCAGGTGACGCCAAAAAGACCATAATGGTTAATGCCCCTTTCACATCAAGTCTCCCCTAGAAATGTGTACTCTGTAAACTACCCTATTACTATTAGTAGCAAAAAAGACATAGCAAAAAGGAGAACCGAGGCTCCTTCCCTTATGAAGGGAAGATGAGAGCAATTGGTTTGGCATGATGGACTTCATCCAAGGATTTCTACAGAACTGCCACAAGCAACCTCAAAAGCACCAGCAGTCACCTCCCAGGACAGAAGGAGGGCACGTGAGGGGACAGTGGAAGACTGGAATGGTGCAAAGCACTGCACATCCTTAAAAAGGGTAAAACAGGATAAACAAGGAACTGCTGACTGATCTTTGTAACCGGCACCCCATGAACATTCTGCAGCAAATGAACATACTCACAAGCTTCCAAAAGGTTTTTACTACAAGTCAGTTTAATTGCTAACTTTGAAAGGATAAGGGCTCTTTTAATACAGCAGAGGCAGACAAGAAAGATGGAGAGAGACCATTTATAAGAGCCTGTAGTGACAGGATAAGAAGCAATGGCTTCAAACTGAAAGACAGGTTTAGATTAGATATTAGGAAAAAATTCTTTACTGAAAGGGTGGGCAGGCCCTGGCACAGGTTGCCCAGAGAAGCTGTGGCTGTCCCATCCCTGGAAGTGTCCGAGGCCAGGTTCGACGGGGCTTGGAGCAACCTGGGCTGGTGGGAGGTGTCCCTGCCCATGGCAGGGGAGTGGGAGTTGAATGATCTTTGAGGTCCCTTCCAACCCGAACCATTCAGTGATTCCATGTCCTCTGTTGTGACTTTAACAAGACTTTTCATATGGTCTAACACAACATGTACACAAGCAAGTTGCAAAACCCAGTCTAGGAGGAACTGTCTACATACATAAACCCCAGATTCAGTCCTGTTCACTGTTTTCATTCACAGCTGCCACCACGCAATAAGGCTAGAAGAAACTAGAGACACATGGGAAATAGAGTGCAAAATTGTATTTGTGAACCAGAAAAATAGGGGAGGGGGGAAATAAAGTTTAAAAAAAAGTGCAACTTCAGTACTCTACAGGCATAAGAACATGCAAATATTGGATGTGGAGAAACAGGTTAGGTAAGAGCTCTGCAAAGAAGGGTGTAGGTGTTACAGTCAATGACAAACCGAGCATGAGTCAGCAGCATCACACTGTTGTGAAAATGGCAAGTGTCATACTGAGATAGAGAAACAAAAATAAGGTTTCTGAGACATGAATCAACCTTTCTGTTCTGTCCAGCGCTGGCAAGAACACAGCTGGGCTGGGGCACTGCACTCCAGGAAAGTGTAGTCTGGAAGAAGAGTCCAGAGGGGAGGAAACACTGAAAGAACCAAGATATTCAGCTGAAAGGAAAGAGGAAAACATACAGGTAGCCATCTTCAAATAGCAAGCTGTCATAAAGAGGAAGGGAATAATCTGTTCTTTGTGGAAAAATACACTAGAAAGGAAGGTTTAATTTACAGCAAGAAAGATTAAACATTAGGAAAAACATTTTACTGGAAAGCCTAGTGAAGCAGTGCAGTGGATTTCCTGCTGAGGTTGGGTATCCATCGCTAGAGGTCTAACAATATGCCAGAGGAACATGTCAGAAATCATACAGGTCTGCTTGATCCTTTCCAGGGGAGTGGACTAGACCTTTGGAGGTCCCTCTGAGTCTGTCCTACAGTAAACACCTATCTCATTTTAAAGCTGCCCACAGCAAATGAACCCCAATCTTAATGAGTGAACTTGCTCCTGCAGCCACGCTGCCTGTTGCCCCTCACTCCACACCCCACCAGCAAGGTGTTTTCTGAACATAAACAAACTCTGCCATCCATTTTACAGCTCCTTCCTCTAAATTAGCAACATTGTTGACTTTTAATTCTGAGACTTTTTTAAATTACTTCTCCTTCCATCGTTGGCAAAGTTCTATCTTGTGTTCAAAGAGTCTTGCCCCTCTCCTGAACAGTAAATAATCCTCTGTTCAAAATGCACTCCAAGCAGATGTAATATTTTACCAGTATCTTCTGTTCTTTTCAGGAACACCACAAAGTTTAAAATTTACTACTAAGCAAATGTAATAGCAAAAACCCAACCAAGTAAATGCTGTGTCACTTGGTTCCAAACGTGGATTTATCCGTAAGCAACCTATACCAACCAAACCAGAAAACCACATTACTTTACATCATGTGCAGGTTCTCTCACAGTGCTGACTCTCCTGTTCCTGTGGGAAAACTCTGAACTGAATTCTGCTCCAGCCAACATTTATAACACAACTGCTATAATCAATATTTGCTTGGTGCCTTCCATCAGAGATCCTCAAATAACTGATCAAAACCAGATGCTATTCTCATTTAACCAATGGGAAAATACCAGCAGCCCTGCCTTCATCAAAGATTAAAGTTATTTCTCAAGGTCAAACAGGAAATCAGTGACCAAGTCAGGAATTTTGCCCTTCAACCACTACACTTTTTCTGGGTCTGGCTCTATCACTGACAGTTTGGATTGCCATATTTTTCCACATAATGCAGATCCCAAATGCCCAGTTTTAGACCAAGTTCCCTTTTGTGCCTAACTATGGAATCACGGCAAGCACCCTCATAGCTATTTTTGTTCCAGAATAAACTGTACAGCGTTAACCATTGATGCTTTATTGTCATTGATTTAGTAGCTGTCAGAGAGTTACAGGAGGAGATAGATTGCTGTTATTTTAGCCTATAAAAGGTCTTACGCCTCTGTCAGCAAGCACTTTGGTTCCTTAAAATAAATAAGCAATCTGAAAGAAAATATACCAGCTGGAGAAATATTTTAGACAAAAAAACCCTAACCCAAAACAAACAAACAAAAAAACCCAACCATCTTTTTTCTTTCTTCCTTTATTTTTTTTTTTTCATTTTGTGCTTTAACTGCTGCATTGGCTGTTCCTTTCTGGATAACAGAGCTGTGTAAAGTTTTCAGTGCTTTACAAGAACCTGGAGGGTAAGTGAGGACATTCTTCACACCCCACTGGGAATACTTGTACTGGGCATCACTGGCAGGATTTGGGAAGCAGAGGACTGCAGGGGTGACCTGTGTGGGAGGAGGCCATGAACTGCCCTGGGCTGATCACAGCCACATCCAGACAGCTCTGAAACATGAAAACAGCCCATATCTCAAACATTTCAACCAGTCAGAGGAGCACTTGGCTCCTCTGCTGAGACATATTTAAGAAATGGGGGCAAGCACTGAGGGCAGAAGACATAGGAGACAAAGGCAAAGGCATCTTCTTTGGATGCCAAAGAAAACCTATGAAGAGAAAGTGAAGAGAGAGACTTGGAGGAATGGAAGGGGCGCATGGAAGATGATCCTGAGGACAGGGCTGGAGACACTCCTGGAAGGAGACACTCCCTGGCAGAAGAAGTTTCCCTCTGAGGGACTGTAGCCCACGGGTGAACCCTCACTAAGGCAGGGACACCCTGGAGAGGCCGTGGCTATGGATGAGCTTTCTGGAGCAGTGACACCCCAAAGAGACTGTGGCTGTGGGCCACTCACACCACAGTGAGGACACAGAAGAGGGTCTGAGGATGTGGCTGATCCAAACCAGGCTGGGGACAGCCCTCAGGGACTGCAGTCCATGGGCAATACACACTGTGGCAGGGACAGCCCCAGTGTACATCACCCTGCAGGCATTCCAGGGCAGTGGCATCCCCAAAGGAATTGTTGCTCGTGGAGGATCCCAGAGTGGAGCAGGGAGAGGAAAGGAGCATCAGAGGAAAAGAGACAGAAGCAAGTATTAGCAGAAAGAAATCACTATACACTGAGCCAGCCTCCTGTGCTGCCTGTCCCCTGCCCAAAGCAGTCAGTGGGGATTAGGGGAGCACACAGGGACAAGGGGTGTGGAGAGTGGGACAAAGGAAGGAGATATGCTGGACTGAACTTTATCCTGGGGAAGGGGAGGAAAAGTGTTTCCCTAAGAGGTTTTTGAATTATTTGTCTTCCCATCCTTTCTCAATGTCTGAATCATTAATTAGTGGCTTTTATCAATTAACAATAAATTAAGTGAAATTCCTTGGGCAGAGATATTTTGCCTGTGATACTTTGTGTTTTCTCAGTATTCTGAACAATTTTTTTTTCAGAAAGAATCATGTAAACAAATATGCTTTCTGTTTCCTACTTCCTAACTCAGGTTTAAACTCAGCCCTGGTACAGAATGGACCAGTTTTGGGCTGTGAATCCAAATTGGCCACTCACATCAGAAGGGCACTTGAGAAAAAATTTCCCCCTTCAGAGCAACAGCAAGAAATGCCAATAAGTTGCAACTAGTTTTTCCAGCTGTGTTCAAAACGACAACATGCACTTACTTCCCTGTTCCTGCACCTTCAGTGACTAAGAAAACTCAGGAGCATGAGGAGAGTCTGCACAGCATAAGCACACCCAGAGCAGGAGAGTGTTAGCAGTGATTTCATGAGGCATCAACAGCATTTAGCCAAAAACTAAGGACTTGGCCAACTTCCTTCAATTATCTAATTTGTGGGGCTATGTTTCATATATGTTTTAGATTGATTTAATTAGTGCTAATTAACATATCTTTTTGTATTATGAGAGACAGCAGATACCCATAAAGATTTTTATATTGAGCCGTATGGCAGCCAGCAACACACTAGCCAAAAAATTATAATGAGGCACATAAAAAACTCTGCTGCACAACACTCCTCGGTAATTTTGAAAAATGGATGTCAGAGTTTGCACAATACAAGACATATCATCCTGTTCTTGCCTTACCCAGCCTGGCTGTGGAAGCTGGATCAAGCTCTGGTTAGGATTATGGCAGATGCAGACTCCAAGGCTGATCTGAAGGGAGTCAGTCCACACCTCTGGATTTTCCTTTTTCCCATGGAGAAGAGTAGATGGAAGCGTGTCCTTTAAGGTTAGGTAGTCTCCACGTGGAAGATATGCCCTGAACTCTTCTCTAGCATCAGGAGATGGCCGGTTTTGTCCTTCGATCTTTTTTGTGGAGCCTCAAAGGTTTTGCATCTTTTGCTGTTTGCCAGTTGTTTAAAATGGTGTCCTTGAGACGCTGCCTGGTCCTTTCCAACCACACCTTGCCAAAACAGAGACAAATGGAGATTGTTGTACAGGAGGTGAGGAATCTCCACCTCTAACCATCACCTGTCACAGGGAAGAGCCTAAAGCAGGAAGCTGTGGGAAAAGGCTGGGGCACGGCAGCCACATACTTCCAGACAGCCTGAGAAACAAGTGGCAAGGGGAAAAATGATGCTCTTCCCTTGTGCCCCACAGAAAATGCCCACCCACCAATCCCAGGCAGTCACAGCTGGACGGGAATCTTGTCCCATGCAGAAATAAACAGGCCTATTAATTTTATGAGCACCTTTCTTTAACTACTGTCACCCAGGCAGGCAGAATTCAGGAGTCTTCAGGGACTTAGCTCGCCAAAAGCGAGACAAGGTGGCTGAAAACCAAACAAAAACCAAAGAAACAAGTGATTCCACAAGAAGATTTCCTATTTCCTTCTCCCAGTATTCAAAGCAGCACAGTTTCCACAGAGAATGAATGTCTTTCACAGAGCTCTGTCTTCATTTTCAGATTAAGGCCAGTTTCAGAGATGAGACAGGGCAAAGAGATGTTGGAATAATATAGGGAAAAGTGGAAAATGTGAGTATTGCATGGACAAAATGTTCCAATTAGCTGTCATTACAGCTCTAAAGATATAAATTCGTGATGTGCTGCTGAGATTAAACAGCAGGTTGTTGGGTTTTTTCCTCACATTTTGGCCACAGGAATGTGTAATGAAAACCAGTAAAACCAGAAACGCCTCGATGCTCATAAACAAATGCAATCTCCTTCCTGCCACTTGCCCGAATTACTGCACATCCCAACACTGCAGGCTCTGCCCCGAGTTCAAAATCAGAGCCTCAGCCTTGGCATGATTTTGGCATCCTGAATGAGTTGCCAGCACCATCCGAGTAAAGGCTGTTCCTTGTAGACTCCATTATCCCGGACCTGAAGAGACAAATGTGCTTTACAAGACTGCCATGACTAATAAATTCTGGCAGAAAAGCTTTTGCAGAGCTGGATTTTGGTTCTTGTGCCGGAGCCTCTTTTTATCTATATCATAGTGACACCCGGTGGCCACGAGTGTGAATGGACCTACAGGGGAGGGCTGGGGCTGCTGCCTTATTGCAATGTCAGGCAAAAATGCATCCTGAAGTGCGAAAATGTGAGCAGAAAGTGAAAACTGTTTGCAAGGAGTCTTCTTTTTAACAATTTAAAGACTTCTATATGTACCTTCTTTAGAAAAAATCTATACAGGAGTTTGTTTGGGGGTTTTTTTGGTGATAAAATAGGTACAGCTAAAAATGAAATGCACATGGGATGTGTGGCTATTATTCAAATATAATTTTTTGTGATGCTTAATACTTATTTTTATGGTGAATCAATGCACCAAAACACACGCATTTTTCCACACAGAGGCAGATGCCCCATCTTTGCAAAATCCAAGAGTGGAAATAAGCTTAACAAAAGCCAATAGTTCTACCTTGCCTGCTTGCTCTGATGTATAACCAGAACTAAATTACTTTTCTTTCATATATTATGCAAAATATAACAACAAAACTAAACAAACAACTCCCCCAACTCCCCCAAAACAAGCAAACAAACAAACAAAAAAGTACACCACTTTATTTACTGTGAGGGTGGTGAGTCTCTGGCACAGGTTGCCCAGACAAATTGTGGATGTTGCCCAGACAAACTGTGGATGTCCCAGCCCTGGAAGTGTTCAAGGCCAGGTTGGATGGGTCTCTGAGCAACCTGCTGTAGTGGAAGATTCCCTGCCCATGGCAGAGGGGTGGAATGAGATGATCTTTAAGGTCCTTTCCAGCCCAAACCATTCTATGTTTCACCTCTGAAAGAGAAAGCATTCCAGTTACAAGATCATACAGTGAGTCTCTGAGCTCTTTATCAGCTGCAGTGGTTATCTAATTCACATGACTTTGGGCACTGTTGTGCAATTAGAAAGATAATTAGCAGCCAGAAAGACCAGAAGTTGGAGAAAACATTCCCAGGAGAAGGGAGCTGTCTGCATCCACAGAGCAAACCCATATGTAACTGAATGTAATTGAAGCCAAGATCAGAGATACAACCTTCTCAAAGAACATGACCACAGCAACTATTGTGCACTGAAAGCTCTTCTATTTAAGGTGTCTGACAGCAGGATTCCCACTTTTAGTATCACAGACACTTCACCATCTCAGCTGAATTGCCCACTGCAAACCATAACAAGTGTACCAGGTTCCTCCCTTGACTTGACATGAGGTCATACTCCTGCTGGTCTGGGAGTTTGATGAGTGAGAAATTTAGTGGTCCAACCTTCTTGTCCTTTGCTACAATCACATTTTCATGAGCTTCTATATCAACACATTGACACCTCATTGGGTTTAAACAAAACCTTTCTTCCCAAATCACAGCATGGAACAAAATATCTGGAAAATATTCCATCCAGTTCAGATATGAAATCCGGCCCCATGCACATAACATTACCTTCATCAAAGCAAAGTACTCCTGTAAGTAGTTTCATGATTTGAAGGAGAAGCTGAGGTGGGAATCTCAATACATCAGCATGCAAGGAGCCTCTGTCTCCGACACCATTTTTCACTGAGAATGCTTTAAAACGCCAAGTTCTTCATGACCTTCATCATCAGTCATTTCACTGACTACAACAGCTATCTTTCACTTTGCTCTCAGATCCGATTCACTTGGTAATACAGATATCTGTGTACTATGCGTGGCTGGTAACCCCCTGAAATGTCATCAGCATGCTTGGCACAAGGATGGAGAAACTGCCAGACTGAGGGACTCACAGATCAAAGTTACCCCTGCCTAAGTTCAAGCCCAGTTCTAAGCAGCTTTCAGCTGCCTTAGCCCTACCATTTATGACCGTCCTCTCAAAGCAGACCCTCTTGCTTTAAACGTGATGTGATTTATGCAAATGGTTCATTATTTATTCATTTCCTTCCGTGGTCAAGAATGTTGTTGCATATTTTGCAAAACGAAGTTTCTCAGTGTTCCAAGCTGTTCTTTTTTTTTAAAAAGTTGATAAAATTATTCAAGGCTGAAGCTAGAGATCACACTACCTCACATTTAATTTATTCCTTAATGGTAATGGCTCTATGAGGTAGCGTTATGTCTTTGTGTGCTTCCCTCAGCCAGGACTCTAAATGTCACCCTTCCAGCTTTCTGAGAGGCCTGGTGACATCTGGCCTGTCACAGCCAAGCAAACACATGATCTGGACAGTCGTGAACCATCACCCAAATGAATACCCCACTGGATGTGGGTGCTGACCATCCCCAGACAGTTGTCTGCACTCCCCCAGGGCGATCAGAGGTTACACCAAAGCTCTTCTCTTGTAGCTTCACTTTTCCAACTTCACTTTTCCAAAGATTTCCAGCTGCTGAAGCAACACAAACCCCAGCCTGTATTTCTTTCTTGCTGCTGTCCAGTCGTGGCTGAGGGAACCCACTTGGACTTTCCACCCCATAACTTCTTTTACTTGCATGAGAACGTGGCAAACTATGTATTTTAAATATGCTAAACATACTTTTGCTTCAGTCTGTCCATCGCTAACCCCCCAAAATCAAAGTTTTTTATTTCTTTTCTGATTTGTACACAAATAGAAACTAACACTACCAAACTTTTCCCCCTCTGTTTGCAGATATAACATTCTGCTGAGATTTTAGATGTCCCAAAGTCCTTTCTGCTAAGAAAGCTTAGAGGTGAGGCCAGCGCATTCAAAATGAAATATTATCTATAATTTTGGCATGTTACTGTGGAAATTGCTGAGATGTAAAACGACTAAAGTTGAATATACGCTATGTCCTCTCCAGCTGGACTTACAAGAGCTCAGTAGTTTGCACACAAGGAATCTGGGGCATTTCTCTACAGTGTTGGTCTCAAGAAGTTGCTCAAACTTGTTTAAAATTACTTCATACTTCCACATCCCTCAAAGTCTTGCAGTGAAAGGCTTCCCTGTTATCTGTCCTTAACCTCCCTCTTCATTTCATGTGCAGACAACTGTCTGGGGATGGTCATTTCATACTGTTATACCTAATTAACACAATAATTCTCTTCCCAGTATGATATTTGTGCTGGTTTTTTTTTTTGAAAAAACCCATGATAAAAGTGGGTTTAGACAAGACAGATAGCAACAAAAAGCAATGTTTCTCTGATAAGAGGAGAAAAAATTGTAACATAAAATTTCGGTTCCCATGACTTTAGAGATGAGATAAAATCCACAAGAGAAAGAAATCAAGGCTGAATAAAGAATCTGTGCAAGGTTCATGACGCGGAGATAGACTCCAGCTATCACGCTCTTTGGAATTCTGCCCTGCAGCCCAGAAAGGAAACAGATATTAATCCCATCCCTTATACCCTATTGTTTTTCCCTGTGGACATCTTTCAGCACCCAGAACCATGGAAAAGTTCAGATTAGATGGGATTTCTGGTCCACGCCACTCCTCGGGGCATGGCCAACTCCACAGCGTGATCAGGTTCCTCCAGGTCCCATCCAAAAGAGTTTTAAAACATTCCAAGGATGCAGATACCACAACTGTCTCTGAGCACCTGTTCCAGTACTGAACCACTCTCCTCTGTGGGGATATTCCTTCCCAATCCCAGTATTTCCTTCTTCAACAGAGAATCATGAGATGAGTGATAAGTCTGTAGGTAATTTATCAATCAAGCAGCTACACAATGCTCCAAGTATGGCATTTGCAGTCCAAAATGCCCTGTTTGATCAGTGGCCAATTTCAAGTTACTTTCTACTCTTTGTCTCTCCAAAATGATCTTGTGCAAACTGGGAAATCCCATGTAAACCAAAGATCATCCCAGCCTTCTTTTGGAGACCCTCAACAGCCAATAGGTGGCAATTTATTCAAACTGTCCCTGATGCCAGGATCATTCAGCCACCCAAATAATTTCCAGGCAGCTTTTCTGAACAGAGGATAAGAAAAGAAGTTTTGTGCCTTATGAAGAGTGGCAGTCGCTTTTAAGGCCTTGATTGCCCGTCCCAGTTGCTTGCATTTCCCAAGACTACGACCCCTAGCTGGCATAAATATTTTAAGAAAAACAGAAACTTAGAACACTTTGCCATCCCAAATGTTCAGTGCATATATCACCAGAATAATAAATAGCAAGCAGAGAGACAGCATTGACACTTGGCCTAAGGCTGACACAGCCAAGTGTTGTTTAAGAAAGTCTCTTTGAATTCTAAAGCACTCTTATGCTCTTTTCTGTTCATGTACCCCTGCTTTGAAGTTCATAAACATTCCAGTGAATAGCTTTTTGATTCATGTGAATGCTTGAAAAATACCTATTCTCTGCAAAATGCCTGCACATAATTGAGTTTTTCAATGCAGCAGCACAAATATTTGCTATTCAGTATTCTACTGCTTAAAAATCTGTCCTTCAGCCATGAACAACTATGTGGCCACACAACCAGCAATATATCAGAGAGGGCAAATAGTCAAACTAGATAGTTTGCACATGTAAATTGACAATTGTTCATCTATATTATCCACTGAACAGATTTGTAGAATCCACATAGAGTTTATAAACAGTTCATGAACAGCAACAAGTATTTTCAGAGTAATCAGTATTTTTACTTTCTGGACCATTATTTCTTATTACTTTATGCTTAAAGGTGTGAAAACTACCAGATATTTCAACACAACTTCTTTTCATGTGCATGGACGACTATGAATAACGAGGGTCTGCTGCATTTCTCACCTGCAGACGAGTTTGGCAGTGCAAATCATCCCAACATTGCCTTGAAACAAATACCCCAACCCATTAATTGCCTCACATAGGACTTGCTGGACATTTATTCAATCAGGGGTGTTTTAATTAATAAAGAGATGGAAGTGTTTTGAAACTTTCACACACAAGTTGCACAGGGACAAAAAGAGAACAGTCGTGACTCAAAGTCCAGCATTTCTGACAGTACTAAACTTTGGATATTCCCAAGGGAAGAAGGAAACCCACAGCATACTCAACTGTTAGTGTAATTCTGTGACTGAAAACAATTCTTGAGAGCTGAATTCTGCATGTTAAATTTGTGCCCTGAACCATCAGCGGTATTTTTAGCATGGACACACAAACCTTTACCTTTTGATGTTGTGGAAAGGAAGAAATAGCACAAGGCAACATGAGGCTTCACACAAGGCTCTTTTTCCACCAGGAAAAGCTAACACAATGGCCTTTTTTTGGCATTTCTCCCAACTCCTGCTGAAGGAGGGCCCATTGAGATGATGGTGACACGTGGGACTCAACAGGGAGTACGTGGCTTGTAGATCCACCCTCTTTCTCCTTTACATAGCTACAAAGGGCCAAGGGATCTAACAGGTAACTAAATCTTCCCCAAAACTGCTCCAGCTCAAACCAGGCATTGGGTGGATGTTTGCCAGGCTCTGAGCTCAAAAGGCTCATGGTCCAGTGCACTTGCACAGTTCCTGCTCTAGGAGGAAATGAGCCCTTCATCTCTGTTGCCTGCAGCAGGTCACTACTACACAAAGCACTTGTGGTTTGACTGTTTGTTATGAATTCGCTGCCTTTCATTCTTGTAAGGAAACTTCTCGTTCTTTGAAGTGAGAAAGAGCTTCAGGAAAAAAGAAAAAAAGGCTTGTTTCATAATCTTTTAATCTTAACTCCTTACAAAGTTATACAAGCACCATGTTTCAGGTTCTCGTGCAGGAGCATGACTTTGTCCTGCAGTTCTGGTCCACTTTCATCAAATTCTTCTGATCTCTCAGGTAATTTGATTATCTCTTGATTTAAATGATAGAAGAGAGTCACTCTATCAGGAACTGTAGTGATAGGACAAGCAGTAATGGGTTCAAAGTGAAAGAGGGGAAATTTAGGTCAGATATTAGGAAGAGGTTCTTTACTGTGAGGGTGGGGAGCCACTGGAACGGGTTGCCCAGAGAAGCTGTGGCTGCCCCATCCCTGGAAGTGTCCAAGGTCAAGTTGGACGGGGCTTGGAGAAACCTGGGCTGGTGGAAGCTGTCCATAGCAGGGGGTTGGAATGAGATGATCTTTAAGGTCCCTTCCAACCCAAACCATTCCATGATTCTGTGATTCTAAGACTGGCCCAGGCAGCTCTTGTTTGGCTCATTACCTATCAGTAGACGTAAAACAAGGGAGGATTTCAGTCTCACATGGTTCTGTTGCCCTTGTTCTCATGGGAATACAAATACTCTGAACAAAACAAATGTCCTGAGAAGGATGACTAGTCTGTCTCTCACCACATTACATTTGTGCAGCCCCCTCCAAGGCGCTCTGAGGGTTACATCACATTGCACCTCAACAAACAACATGTACCAGCTGAGCCACGGTCATTAGATCAGCATCACTGTGTTCTGAAGCCACACAAATCCTCGAGCAAAGGATTTAGCACTGGTGCACGTTCTTTTGCGTTAGGTGGAGTTGTAGGGCATGATTGTTTTGCCCAAATGAAGGCTGCCCGAGACATATTCCATGACATTTTCAGACAGAACACGCTGCACCTCAGCTATGACAGTTCTGAGTGCTACAAACAGGGCCAATTTGGTGCAGTGAAAGGTATTATTTTTTAAATCACCAGCAGCAGTTTACAGTAACAACCCCCTGAGAACACCCCAACAGTACATGCACAGACAGCACGTACCTCAGTGTAGGCACAGAGATGGGCACTGCAGAAGGTGGCAAAATAGTCAAAGCTTATTTTTTTTCCTTAGTCTTCAAATTTAAAGTCTTTTTAGTTTCTCTGTGCTTACCACAGAGTTTGGAAGAGGACAGCAGTGGCAGAGTGGTTGAAAATTACACAGAAAAGCTCTAACCCAGACCTGCAGAATTTCCCAGAGAATGCTGAAAATCCTGGCTGATGTGACAGCAAGGTCCCTGCCTACCACCTGTGCAAAATAGTGACAAACAGGAAAGATGACCTGACTACCAGGAAAAGGGAAGCAGTTGACATGCTGGATGGTAGAGCCTGAATCCAGATGAATCCTGTAGAACAGAAGGATTGAGCCAACAGAAACCTTATGGTGTTCAACAAGGAGAAGCCCAATTTTTTTTTATTTTTTTTTTTTTTTTTGCTCAGAGGAAACAACTCCATACATCAGGACAGACTGGGAAGCAAAGGGGTCAAAAGGATTTGGGGTGATCGTGGACACCAGGCTGGATAAGAGCCACCACCATAACTTGCCCTGTGCACGCAGCAAACCACACCAGGCCACATTTGGAGGGCCATGGATGACATATCCAAGGACGATGCTCTCCTGGTGTGGCCAGCACAGGTGGTATCACACCTGGAACAGACTGTGGATGGCTGTGGGAAGCCAGTTCAGCAGGGATCTGGCAGAAGAGGACTATCAGATAGGTCAGGGTCCACAAACACAGGACTCGTGATGAGGAGCTGGGCTCTGGCTTTACAGACAAGGGGCTGAGGGCAGATCTCACAGCAGCTTATGACAGCCTGAAACACAGGAAGATGACACAAGGGACAACACCCATGAGCTACATTTTATGAGGTTGAGGCTGGACAGCAGGAAATATTTCCTCCGTGGGAGAGTGTGGCACAGCACTGGAACACGCTGCAGGGAGAGCATGGATTCTCCATCCTCAGAGGTTTACAACAGGTGCTGGCTGCGTGGTGCCACAGTGGACCAAGTGTCAGGAATATAATCACTGCAAGGAGAAACCTGATCCCTGTAGCCTCCAGAAGTCCTTTCCAACCAGATTTTTCCATGGTTCTCTGATATTGAAGTGATGGTGTCTCTATGTATGCAGAGACTTTCATTCAAGTATGTTTCAGGGGAGCAAAATGACAGGGCAGAGGAGGAGAGAAAGCAAAAACCCCTCAGTGCCTCCAAATTTAGACAGTAACAAGCACAAGGTCCTCAGGATCGTGGTTTGGACTGCAATGCCTAAAATCATCCTTTTGAATATGTCTGTGTGAGAAAACAATGAGGAAAATAAGAATCCACTGCTGACATGACAGTGCCACACTGACTTTTGCCCAGAGAGGCATGCAAGTATTTCAAACCAAATATTCCCTTGCTCCTGCAGGTAGGTGGGAAGCAGGTGAAAATCTCTTTCTCCCGCCCCTTAAGCCCAAATTAGACCATATAGGTAGGCTACCTGCCAATTCCTGTAATTTATTGCTAATATAGCCCAGCTGTGAGCCTGCATGAATGCTTTTTCATGGCATGGAAGAAACTAAACTTCAGAGGCTTTTCCTCTGGAGAACAATTCCTTCCAGAGCTATTTTGGGTGTTCAGACAATACAACACCCTGCAGTGCAGAAGTCACAAAAAGGTCCACGTGTTGAGTCCAGCATTCAGGCCAGTTTCATCAATCTGAATCCATCTCACAGTTTCAGATCTGTCTATAATAGTTCCAGATCTGTCTATAACTTTCAGGGGACCACTGAACAGATGTTTCCCAGCCCACCTAATCTGCCTGGTTCAGCAGAGCAGCACGTCCACAGACTGGCTGAGGTACAGAATCAGTACACCTGTGCAGTGTGGCATTCAAGCTAAAGAACTCCCCTACATTGTCTGAGCCATCCCTGCACCTAAACAGACCCCTGAGGTGCCAAGGAAGCAGCAGTAAATTGGCTCTCAGAGCCCCTGAGCTGCTTTAATAACATTGAAAGTGGCCACAGGCTGGTCTCACCTTCCAGGAGAGGCAACATCATGACACCCTAATGAGAAATCTCCTGTCCAGCCCTTACTATTTGACTCCCCTACCTGTCCATACCTCCCCTCATAAAAAAACCCAAGGCAGTTCTATACAATGACTGGGATCCCTCAGGCTTCCCTTGCCCAAAGCATAACCTTTCCCTGTCTCAGAAGCACTGTCTTTCTCCCCCCTCTTCCTATGCCAGTTCCTATAAGCCGGAGAGGAAATCAAATTCCTGATCCAAATCCCTGCAGCTGTGCATCACTGGTTTGCACAGCCATCCTTCCAGGTCTTTAAAGAGCCTGCAAGATTTTTTACACATCTCCAAGCTTCACACCTCTGAAACAGAGGCATAAACCCACTCCAGACTTGGCTACAGCTTAGGAGCATTTTAAGGGACCTTTATGCTCCCAGGCATACCTCCACATGAAACAGCTTCTCAGAACTCTCTCTCAGTCTCCTCAGTTTATACATGATGGGGCCTTTCCCCCCAGTAATTGCATCACATAAATCCAGCTTCTTTAGTGATTTTCCCATGGAAATACTCCTTTCCCCCTCTGCCCATCTTATTACAAAGGCCTACTGAGGGAATTGATCTTTCCACATCTCCCCACCTCTGGTAGGAATGAGAGGTGTTTGTATTCTGATTGTGATGGCAAATGACAAATCACCTGTCCCCCAAATCAAGAAGATGGATTTAAAAATCATAGTATGATTTATTTTTTTTTAATTTTAAAAGACTTCAAACAACAACCACGTTCTGGTTTATGAATCTTTCAGATACACTCACATCAAATGTTCCTTCCCCTAGAGATGTAAAGAATAGATAACAGAGGGTTTTTTCAGTGAAGGAGGAGACTTGCACCAAAAGTATCTGTCTGCAGGAGCTCAGTATTATATCAAATTCAGAGAGACATGAGATGAAATCAGGCCCCTAAACAACACAGTGAATCACCCAACCAGAAGAATTTTTCTTTGGCTTTCACAGTTGGGTTCTGCCTCCAGGCTCACAGCCACCCATAAAGCCTTTTTCTTTCTCCCTGTGGCTCATTCAGCACATCTGAAACCTGTGACCAAGTGGATTTGGCGCATGGGACGAAAGTGCATAGAATAAAAAAAAGCCAAGAAACTGTCTGCAGCCCAAGGTGTTACATTTAGCTGGGCCTTGAACCCTCTCCAAAGTTTTCCTTTCTCTTCCACAGTTGGATTGCCCAATGCAGTATTTTTTTTTTAGGCTCTGAGGAAGATGCCTGTGAGTTCCCATATCTTGGATTCCTTTCCAATGAAGTCTTCTTATGTTTTTGTCTTTCTGGAAAATAGAGTCTTAAAATTACACCAGTTTTGAACAGAAACAGAATAATGATGAAGCTGGAAATAAAAGATCCATACCCATTGTAACAGCTTCCAATATGACACTTGGAGGAGGATTCTAAAAAGAAAAAAAAAACCAACAACAACAAAAACATAAAAACACCAGGCAAGCTCAATATCTTCCAGGGTAATATATCCTAGTAAAGAAAACGCAGTGCTGATCCAGGAGAGACAGTATGCTTGGGATTAAGCAGAATAACACAGAAAGTCTTATTTTAGGAAGGGTTTTAAACTATGGAAGCAAACAAGAAGTGAAAGGAGTTAATAAAAAAATTCCAAAGGACAAAATGAGAAAAGCATGATGTAGAAAGAGCAAGGAATGAGAAAAGGATGCTAAACCAAAAAAAATGTGAACTAGCAGGTGCTGAGGGAGCTGAGAAAAATAAACAGAAAAGCCACAATAAGGATCAGGT
The DNA here is from genome assembly GCA_013396755.1 of Sclerurus mexicanus. Taxonomy (NCBI): domain Eukaryota; kingdom Metazoa; phylum Chordata; class Aves; order Passeriformes; family Furnariidae; genus Sclerurus; species Sclerurus mexicanus. Next base: position 790,000 of record VWZF01003765.1, read on the forward strand.
GAGAATATCAGGCTACAATAATTAGTCTTCAGAAAATATGGGGATCATGAGGAACAGAAAAAAGTGAAAAATCAGTCTGATTTGCATCATTTAGGAGAGTGCAGAGGGTGGGTAGGAAAATGAAGACATTGGCGTAGATAATATAACTTATGTTTAGGCACAAAACAAAGACACATGGAAGGGCTTATCCACTGAACCAAAATTAAGAATTGCCATGAACTGTGCTTAAAAATAAACAAGCCTGTTTTGATAGTGTGGGCGAGATGGGTCCGGAGCAGAGCACCACTGTTTTTTAAAGAGGTATTTTCTTGGCAATAACAGCAAAAATGACACAAACGTTGCAAGTGAGAGAAGAAAGATGAATGGCGAGAATCAGAGGGGAAGAAAAGAATTTCTGGTTTTTGTTATCTTTAAAGAAGTTGTATCTCTCCAAGAAGGAGATAAGGGAGGTAGAAACAGAATTATTGATGAGTATGTGAGCAGACAAGAGAGAAGGAACATACCTGGGTGCTGTGAGCATACCAATATCACTGGCCAGGAGCAAAAGTGCTGCTGATAGGGTAAATATAAAGATAACACAGAGACCAAAACAATACCCTGGGCACATTGCTAAAAGAAGTGCCTCAAAACCGCTAAGAATTTGAGCAGTCAGGCTGGAAGGAAGGTGAACTGAAAGCCTGGTGCTGTGGTAAAGAAGAAGGAAACAAACTGTTGGGTCAAACACAGTGCTGGTGATAGGATTGCTGAGCAAAGCTAGCACGTCTGGCAGTAGAATGACACAGAGCAAAGCCACTGAAGGGCAAAGTGCTACAAAGCAGCTCAGCCCTTAATACTCGAGGATTATCACTCAGGGTACATTTCTTTCCTGCAGCATTTCTTTCTAACTCGGTGTGCTAAATTCCACTAACTTGTGTCTGGGGTTCTCTCCCCAGAAGGGGAAAAGGAGCAACAGAGCAGGGTGAAGGAACAAAGTCTGCCGTGCAGAGAAGTAGAGCACCACCATTTTTCTCTGCTACAACAGCTATAGCAGCACTGCCCACTGAAGCAAATTGATATTTCAACCTTACAGATTTCAGCTACAGCACAAGCAGCTCTAGGGAAGACTTTGAAAGCAAGAGAGTGGAAGTGCTCAGTGACTACAGCCAAAATAAGTTACAGGGCAAGGATGAGAACAAGATGTAAAGACTCCACCAGTGTGTTGTCTGCAGGATAGAAAGATGCTTTAGAAAGCAATTATATTGCCTTAAAAAAATGTGGATGCCAGCTCGTACGGTAGAAAACCATTTTAAGATTACAAAGAAATACATGGAGAAGGAGGAATCACAGAATCACAGAATCATTCAGGTTGGAAAAAGACCTCCCAGACCACTGAATCCAACCTGTGACCAAATCCCACCTTGTCCCCCAGCCCAGAGCACTGAGTGCCACGTCCAATCATTTCTTGGACACCTACAGGGATGGGGACTCCAAACCTCCCTGCGCCACACTTTCCAATGCTTGACAACCCTCCCGGTGAAGAAATTCTTCCTAAGGTCCAGCCTGAACCTCCCCTGGTGCAGCTTGAGGCCGTTTCCTCTTGTCCTGTCAGTGATTGCCTGGGAAAAGAGGCCAATCCCTCATCTGAATAGAACCTCTCTTCAGGGAGTTGCAGAGAGCAATGACTCCACTAAATCTCCTTTTCCCCAGGTTGAGCCCCACCAGCTCCCTCGGCCACTCCTCACATGACTGACTCTCTAAACCCTTCCCCAGCTGCGTTCTCTTCCCTGGACATGCTCCAGCCCCTCAATGTCTTTCTTGCAGTGATGGACCCAAAACTGGACACAGCACTTGAGGTGGGGCCTCACCAGTGCACTTAACATTTACACCCACACTTTCCCAGGAAACCTGAAAACCCAAACCCAGGCACAGCCAGAGGTACCTCCTCATTGCACAGAGAACCACCCAGGCCCTACAAAGAAGATTGTTTTAAATAGGACTTTATATTTGGAACTGCAAAGGACTACTGAGCAATTACACTGGAATTTTTCACAACAGGAATACTAAAAAAAAGACATTATAATATTCCAAGTACAAGAAGTCAATGACATTCGAGGAGAACCAGAGTGTTGGAAGTGGTATCTCTCTCTCTAATTATAAAGACGTGCTCCATGATACTTCACCTCTTTTGTGCCCATGTGAGGACTGTACAACCACCCGTGTGACAGAACTGTTCCTTCAGACACTGCCCTTCAGTACTCACAGCACCACACAGACCTGGCAACACCGATCAGCAAGGGCCAGCTGAGGAGGAAATGGTCTCCATCCATTCTAATACATAGAAGGAGCACTGGCAAGATTTTCCAGAGGAAAACTGGGAGTCAGAGGGTGTATCCAGTGGTGTACAAGGGCACTACAGTGCCTCATGAATACGAAGAGCAAGTTACACACCCTCAGAACTATGATGAGCCTGGCATATGCACACCATCCACCACCACAACAACGAGAGCATTCGCTTCTGTATAGCCCCGGAAAGGGCTTCAAACGAAAGGGAGTAGGTTTAGATTAGGTGTTAGGAAGAAATTCTTTACTTTGAGGGTGTTGAGACACTGGAAGAGGTTGCCCAGAGTAGCTGTGGATGCCCCATCCCAGGAGGTGTTCAAGGTCAGGTTGGATGGTTCTCTGAGCAAGCTGGTCTGGTGGAAGATGTCCCTGCACCACGTAATGGTGCTGCAGCGTACCAGTTTGGTCTACACTTTTTAGGGCAGTTAGCCTGCAATTCTTTTAGAAGAAGAAGAATGCATGATTAAATGTAATTTTTATCTAGTTTTCCTTTAGTCTTATAGGGAGCTTTTAACTGGGAAGACAAGGGAGCACGGAGGGAGGAGCTATGTCAGATTGTCCCACAGGCACCTACAGCAACAAGGTTCTTCAAAACAGGTGTTGGGATTCTTCAGAAAGCAAGGAACCCCTTCTGCACATGCTTCACTCTTAGAAAAACTGGTGTAGTGAGTTTAAAACTCTGCTTTTGGCTTGCGTGAGCTGCATTTCCTCAGCCGATTATCCCTGATCTCACTGCCCTTGGCAGCATTAGAGGGGTCACATTTTTACACAGCTGAACTACTTGAACAATTTCTTCAAAGTATGAAATAAAAACATTCTTTCCTTCAAAACAGCCATGAATGCTTTCTTCTTTATTCTGTTTGTTCAGTTTTTCTTTTTAAGTCCATAAACACTTTATACCTTGTATTCATTGCAAGGAAAACAAATTCTGCCCTATTACTTGTATCTACATTCTGTTTATAGAATCAGCTGCTGATAATGAAGCACTTCGCATGTGTCTTAAATTCCCTTCTAAGATTTAAATGATTTGCTCCCCAGCAAAAGCTCTAATTGCACTTGGCAGGAATGGAGTGGGGAGTGACATCTCTGATTATCTTCTGCCAAGCCTCAAAGAGCTGCTGTGTCCTCTTTCCCAGCTCCCAGGAGAGAACCAGTGCAGTAAACACCATCTTCTTAGGTACTACGTGTAGCAGCAGCAAACACATTTGCAAAGGTCACCTGGCAGAAGGCATTCCTGCCAACTTCCCTTCAAATCCAAATGGTTATTACGAACTATTTAAAGCAGAGCCTGCTTTTACAAGGTGGAGTGAACCCAAACTGCATGTTACAGCTCTTGTTATAAATGGATCAGATTTACCTGAGTGTTAATAGAGTACAGGGGGTGCATAAGGATATTGCTAATATAAGGCATCCAAAAACTTGTTCAGTACTTTTACAGGGACAAAATCCGATAATTCAGCCTACATGACACCCTAGGAAGATGAAACAGCCATTCTTGAATGTTTTTTCTCTTTGCAACATGTATTCTCATACAAGTCTAATAAAGGAGATTACCTCCAACATTGATTCAACTTCTAGTTCTTATTTTTTCGTTTCCTAAATAAACTAATAGGATTATCAGTACTATATCCCAAAATTCATATTTAAAAGCAGTAGCACCTACACCTTTGCCATGGGGACCAGAGTAGTAGGTGAATTCGTGAAGGGGTTTTTGTGTGGTTCTTCAGAAGGCATTAAAATGCAGTCAACAAGCAGAGACTAAGAAGGAAAAGGCCTCTGTGGATCCAGGTCTAATTGCTCTCAAAGCAAGACAGAACAGATTTGTGTATGGAAAGTCTGTTAGTTAACAAACCACTTCATTTGAGGCGTATTGGACTCACGCACTTGCAACCTCATTGGGTAGAAAGTGTTTTAAATCTACCATCTCCCCCATGCTCTGTGTCAGCCTGTCCCTGTCATTCCAACACACCCTTTTTTCTCCTCCAAGTCACGTCACTGTGCAGGTCCATTTCTCTTTGTGCTGTCACAGCTCTTCTGTCCACCCCTGTGCATGCCAGGCCATGTCCTGCTCCACTTCAGCTGCCTTCCTCCCTGCACTCTCCTGAGAGCCTCTTGTCACTCCTGTGATCTCCATCCCTGTATTCAGCACAAGAGCAGCAACTCCAAGGAAAGTCTTATCCAGCCCCACACTGGGACCAAGCAGTGCCCTCCAGCCTGAAGGTGAAGACCAACAAAGAGATGGAATGTGTTTGGAGTAAAAGGACCCCTGGGAAGAAACTAGCTGCTAGGTGAGTTGCCATTGATCACATGTAAACTGATTTTTATAGGAAAATAACTACGATTACACTCACATTTGTTTTTATTACATATATCTCATATATATTATATATATGCTTCATTATGTAGATCTCACATATACCACATAGAGAGGCAAATTTCCTTTGAGTCTATGTTTTTTAGTACCTGGACAGTCCAGATCTTCTTCTCACACATAAATATCCCAAATTGACTGATTTTTTTTTTTTTTTAAACTGCAGCACACTATGCTGTTCTCCAGCACATTCCTCAGAAAGGCCAGCAGCAAACTTGCAGAAAACAGGATGAGCCTCTGGCAGACCTTCAGCCCAAAAGGGTCCAGCCTTTAAGTTTAGCAACTTGAGGTTTTGGGCATTATCAATCAGAAGTCACAAAACCAGCTCCAAGTAATGTATTTCTGATGTCCAATGTAAGAAATAGAATAAACTATTAAGAAGAAAAGACAAATTGAAGTAAAATTCCTAGATCGTGCCCTTATAAGCAGCATATCAATCTAGCTTACTTCAGTGAGCTCTATTACAAACAAGGGAAGAATCACCTCAAGTTTTTGAAGCTTCGTTTTCAGACTTCTGCCACTTTTGACTGCCTGCCTGGGAGAGGCTGCTTCTCTGGAACAGCCTCCCTGATGCATTGTTTCCTGCAAAAAAAGAATTCCAAAAGGCAAGCACAATTATTCTCATTGTTGGGTTCTTGAAACAAATGGCATGAGATACAAATTATGAGAAGACTTCTAAGTCTGTATCTGATGAGGAATAATGAACAGAGAAGACAGAGAAAAATTGAAGTGCAAAGGCATGTACAATTTTACAGATTAATAACGAAATCAAACTTTCTAAGAACACAAATTTTACTCTTTTTTTTTTTTATCTTAGAAAGGGGTCTGAGTGTTTTGCCTTAGGATGTTTATTTTTTTCTGGACCATTTCATCTACTGTCATTACCGGGTGACTGGAGGACAACAGTCCTTTTACTAATTGACTTATTTAACCTTGAAGCACCTAAATGATTTTTCAGCTCTGTCCTGCAGAATGTCCAATATTCACAGCTGAAAACAGTTCATTAACACTTTTTTTAAAGTATGTGTGAGCTTTAAGTAGCATTTTGAGCTTATCATTAGCACACTCAAAAGGCTAAATATACCCTGGTACATCAGGAACCAGCATTACAGTTGCCACTGCAGTCCATTCTGGAAAACACGATTCCATTTCACCTCCCTCTGGCCCGATAAAGCATTTCAGAGATCTCCAGAGGCCCAGAAGGATAACAAAAATACCTTATTTTACAAAGCTGATGGATGCTTTGTAAACCTCTCTTAGATGCATCAGGTTTTCCCCATGGCTTAGATGCCAAGAATATTCAGTGCTTGTGGACTACTCTGCTGGTAACATCTTCATTCTTCATGCTTATGTTTGTCTTCGCATGTGTGAACAGAAAAACTTCAACCTTTCTAAGACTTTTGGGAAAACAGAGCTCAAGTTTGGTGTGTTTTTTGTGATTTTTTTTTTTTAATAGAAAGAAATGGGATGCAAAGTAGGTTATTTAGATCAAGGTCAGTGGAACCAGTGTAACAATTTTTTTTTCCAGTGTGTCTCTGTTACTATTTTGGACAAAAAAAAACCAAGCAAACAAAAAAACCCACACAACACAACAACAACCAAAACCAACCAACCAATCAAAAATGAACAAAAAAAAGGCAAAATTTTTAAACAAAGTACCATTTCAAGACTAAAAAGTCAAAAATAAAAAATTAAGAGCTCACTGTCAGAGTGCAAGTAATCTTTTAGCAAAACAGAAGACAGGTTTTAAGAAAAATCTTAATCTATTAATCACATGTACCTAGGTTGTCCCTCTAAATTCCCCTTATCCAAGTATCACTCAGACAGTTGCTCTGAAGTCTGTGGATCGTGCTCAGCCTTCAGCATAGCAGATTTTATTTACTACAGCAGCATATCTAAACTAGAATCCAAAAATGTACTGGCCCAGGAGGAGAGACAAGGAAGGAAGCTCCATGTCCAGCTGGCAGTCATTGAGTTGAGGAGCCCAAGTTAAGGAAACTGCAGATGTTTATAGATTATGGCAAAATTTGCCTGCTGCATCCAGTCTTCAGAGGCTCTGTCAGGGTCAGCATCATGGTGAGAAAGAAAGGTGGACCAAGAAACCCCAGCAAGTTCTAAAGAGATTGCAGGAACTAATTTTGCCATGTGTGAGCTCCTTTATTTCTTGAACTTTCCAGGCTGGAGTGGTTGTGCAGACTATCACAAAGGAAATTAAGAGGGACAACAACTTCCCATCTTAAGGTTTGGGCTGACCAAACAACGTGGTCCATCACAAAATTCCTCAGTCTCTCCAAGAATGGGCAGAAACATAGATTCACAGCTCTATGAAATGACAACCTTATTTTTAAAACAGTGTTTAAGTGGGGTACAGCCAGGAGCACACCTGTAATCTCCTTGTTGAACATCTGGATCACAGGTAGATTGGAACAAAACCCATTCAAGGCATTTACCTCCCCAAAATGACTAGTGCCCAGATTTCCCCAGGGACTCCCTGTTCCATGTCCTCCACTTCCCAGTAAACATTGTGGAGGTCTAAACACTTCTGAAAAAGTCTTAACCAAGCTGACCAGCTTCCTGAACATCCAGCAACAAGCTATTCCCACTATTAACAATAAATGGTCTACCAATTCTGGGCCAAGTGGATTGTAGCCCCACACGTTTATATCTGAGTGATCTCAGCAGGACGTGCCAGCTCTCAATGTGTTGTTTTTAAAGCACCGTTATAGTTCACTGCCTGTTTAATTTTTCATAGTTTATAAATTTATAACCATTGCTGTTTGCGGTGCAGGAAGGTCTGGAATCAGAAGGTCGATATTGGATCATTTTAAGGTCTAACCCACAAATTATTTCTTCCGTGGTACCAGCTAGAGAATAGAGCTGGGGAAGCCTGCAGAACTTTCTGAGGAGAAATAATGCTTTTCTGAGAGTGGTCAATGCATTTATCAAGAACTCTGCAGGCTGCCTCAGATGTGAGGCAGAAGCTTCAACAATGAGTTACACTTGACTCTCCACTAGCAAGATTCAAACAGAAGGCGGTAAACAGTCAAAACAAACACAATACCAAACATACTGATGGCTCTGTGGCATCAGAATGCCCATGACCCTTCCCTTGACCTCTGCTCTGTGCTACCCTTTGAGCCTGTGGGACCTGACTAACCCTTGCTTTGAGACACTTGGACCTGCCGCTGTGTTTCTGCCTCCCCTTCCTTTGATCCTACTCCTTTCCACAAAGGAGGAATGGTGGCTTCTGCACAGCCCCTCTGCTCGAGCGCCAGGACAAGCAGGTTTTTGCACCTCTTCCCTCTGATTGGTGACACGCCATTTTGTCAGAGGAAAAGTGATCGCAGAATCATAGAATGGCTTGGGCTAGAACGGACCTTAAAGATCATCCAGTTCCAACCCCTTTGCCATGGGAAGGGACATCTTCCACTAAACTAAGTTGCTCAAAGCCCTGTCCAACATGGTCTTGAAAACTTCCAGGGATGGGGCATCCACAGGTCCTCTGGTCAACCTGTCCAGTGCCTCACAGCCTGTTTCCGCCCTCAGAGCCATGAATTTCTTCCTAACATCTAATCTAAATCAGTTGGAAGCCATTTCCCTTTGTCCTGTCACTACACACCCTTGGAAAAAAGTCTCTCTCCATCTTTCTTGGAAGGCCACAGTGAGGTCACCCCAAAGCCTTCTCTTTTCCAGGCTGAACAATCCCAACTCTCTCAGCCTTTCCTCCCAGCAGAGCTGCTCGAGCCCTCTGACCATCCTGGTGCTTCCTCTGGATTTGGTCCAACAGTTTCATGTCCTTCCTGTGCTGGGCCCCCAGAGCTGGAGGCAGCTCTACAGGTGGGGTCTCACCAGAGTGGAGGGGCAGAATCCCCTCCTCACCTGCTGCCAATGATGCTTCTGATGCAGCCCAGAACATTGTTGGTTGTTGGGCTGCCAGAGCACATGGCCAGGGAATGTCCAGCCTCTCGTCCATCAGCACCCCCAAGTCCATCCTGACAGGGCTGCTCTCAATCTGTTCATCCCTCAGACTGGATTAATACTGGGGGTTGCCCTGATCCAGGTGCAGGATGAGGTAGGATACAGGAGAGGGTGTTGTATATGTGGACTTGAAGACCTAAGAGAGAAAGAAAACATACTGGGGCCTCATGCTTCAAATGGAGATAAACTCACATCCTGTGAAATCTTGCTGGGGTGCAGGACCTTGCTCCATAGAAGAAGTTGTAAAATAGGGTCCTCAGCACCCAACAGAGTGACAGCCTCCACCACAAAACACTTGAGAAGACTTATAGAATCAGCTCAGCCAGGCTCCACCAATGCTCCCACGCCTTCAATGGCAAATAAGGAGGATGATGTTCTTGTTTTTGGTGGAACTTTGACAGAAAACAGCTGGATTCTCAGCACCTTACCTGTTCAACCTCAGCCAGAGGAATTTATCATCATTAAGAAATCTCATTGCACAGTGATCAAAGAAGACACCCCTACCCACAGATTCTCTACCCAGGAAAAAGAGATGGAGGATGATAAACATTTTCACCTCCTCCCCCAACCACATAGTCTTCAGCCACAACATCCATTTTGTATGAGCTCTACACATGGTGCATACGCTTTGCCCTTACAAAAATCCCTGAATTATCCATGCCCTCACTTGGGCACAGGAGACAGCATAGTGCCCTGGCAGTACCACTGCAACAGCTCTCTTTGGGGGCATATTTCTTGTTCCTTGGGCCAGCTGTTTTGTTCATGGCCTTTGAAGACAAACTTCCTTGGCAGACACGCCACAGAGCCAAACCTTGTGGCCTATGGTGCCACTTCACTGTTTACTCTTCTGCCCTTTACCAGCAACATTCCACTGGAATAGGCCCAAAATATGAAAAAGCTGATTGCAAAACAACCAGAGACAGAGAAGACCTTTTCCCAGTCAGGTCCAGGAAGAACAAAATCTCCCTTCTCCCAGGGATACCACATTCTGCCAAATAAGTTTGTAAACTGCAGGTCCGGCTGGGATTCATTCAGTACCAGTTTGCAATTAGCAGTAAAGTGCAATCAATCTGCTTAAAACTGAAGCATTGATTATGTTAACAGTAAGAACACAGAGAGTAGACAAAGCAATTTTGGAACAGAAGTCTTTGTGTCCGTCTGCCCTTATCATTGCATAACAACAGCACAGGTCAGCCTGACTCCTTCAGAAGCACAGCAGAGAATCACTTTGATCTGAGCAATCCCCTAATAGCTTCCTCTTTGGGAAGCAGAGGATCTCTTTTTAGCCACACAGAGTTCCTATGCTCGGATCAGCTCCAGCACTTCCTCTGCATCTTCAGACGCCTTCTCCGTTCCTGCTTGTTTTCTCAACAGTCCTGATTTAACATCTCCACATAGCAACTGTCCTTCTGACTGAGTTCATATACCTTGGCCATAGCATTTGAATTTTTATGATGCTCTGTATTCATAAATGCTGGTGAAAGGTTGTGTTATAGACACAAGCATTAATACATTGTCAAGTGGCTCAGCGTTTAAAGCACCATGATACCATCGAACTAAATTAATGCAGAGTTGGATCAAAGTCAAGATACACCTGAAAATTTATATATGAACAATTGAATTTTTTTTTTAAAAAGACTTATTCACAGGGGCTGATGTTTAAAGTTTTTTTTATTAGTTACTCAAGGAACACATATTTAGAATCATAAAAATAGAGAAAAACAAGATTCACCAAATATTGTAGAACACAAGGCATACAAACCACTTAAACTTGTGTCTATTTCTGGCATTTCATTTATTTTCTTCATGTGGTACATAAAACTCAAATGTGCACATTGACTGTGGCATTCATTGCATACAGATGACTTCCCCTCTGAGAAACACTTTGGAATATAGTTACATTTGGCTCTCTGGGAAGACTTTTTGATGTCTTCTTTCCCAAGCAGCTGTTCACACTGCTCCGTTAAGACTCGCTCCTGCCATCAGTTAGAAATGCACGGGAACTTCTCACCTGTACTAAGCCTTATCAGATACTTAAGTAAATAAAGCAGTAGAGGAGACAAGGCAGAAACCTCACATCTCGATGCTGCAGGAGCACGAGCCCTGCTGTGACAGCGACAGGAGGACAGAAAGGTCACACACACAGCACTTCATATGCAGCAGCTGCCTGATGCACAGTTACTACGGGACTTACCTAGGTCTGCAGAAAACAGGACGAGAAGAACTTTTACCAAGCAGTATGAAAAAAAAAAAAGACAACTTTTCTCTGAAACACTTAAAGGCTATGCTGTATCTTCTATGCTCCGAAAACTATCCACTTCTTTGACTGGAATTGCTTTAGCCAGAAGTGTGGTAACGTATCTTAGCAACAGCAGCAAGGGGGAAGACTTACTGTACTGTAAAAGAATTAAAACAAAATGCATATAGCTGCTGACTGTTATAAATACATCGCTACCACTCTGAGGGGGTGTTCTATTATACTCCTGATTACTTTTCACATTCGCTTTTCCAAGAAGGGGGGGGGGGCATTTCTCCAGTTTTCAGCTCACCCATTAAGAGCCCCAAGCATTTTAATTCCCCTGCAGGCTCAGCTCCGAGTAGACAGGCCCTACAGTGTAACCTGTCACCATCCCAGCTACATCAGGAAAAGCCATTACTGTAGCACCCCGGCGATAACCTCTTTGTGTGAGCTCTGCTGCCACTCCCTCAGGTGTTCAGCTGCCATCAGCCCACAGCAGCATCTCCCCGCTCTGTCTGGTGCAGGTGAGGCTAGACATAGCAGGACTGCAATATTTCACATTGCTACTTGTCAGGCAAATAGAAAGCTTTGTGCAGCAGGGGAACTCCGCACAATTTCACCTTTTACTAGGATGTGTAATTTCCCACAAGTACAATAACCTCTTGAGAGCAACTTTGTCTACCACCTCTCCTCCAGTTCCCAGCCAGGCCAAGGTCCTTGCAGGCTTCCCACCTCCCCTGAAGCACTTTGCTCCCTGGGGAGAATTCCACCAGCCAGGACAGGGGCAACATCCTTCTCCTGCCATGGATATAGTGAGGAAAGAATTCACTGCACGAGAAGCACTGAAGTGATCTAAGGGAGAACATACAAAGTCAGTGCAAGGGCTCCTGATTTTAAATGACGGCCAGTGCACTGAAAACAGCAGTGGAAAAAAAGTGAAAACACCTTTTCTCCTTCAGCAAGTGAAGGTGGGCTCCCATTTTCTTTGTAAGGATTATCCTCTATAAGCAACTCTGACAATGGCTATGATTAACAGCCTCATCTGAGTATCCTTCCAACAAATGCTTTGCTCAGCCTTCCCGGGAATGAACACTACAACTGCCTGCCTCCTAGTGAAACTTCATTTAATACCTGTGAAACACCTGGAAATCTTGTGGATGATGATTCCAGTTCAAGGAAGGGAGGGAGGGAGCTCTTTCTGTTTACTATGGCAAGGGAGGGATCTTAGTCCACGAAGCTTGGCACGAATTTACACACAAGGAGTGACCAGGTGGCTCCCTAGGACAGCAAATCGATCAGCGGACACGGAGGGTACACGTGACTAATTTTCAACTTTATCTGCTACAGAGGATGGGGGAAAGGGTCAGAAACAACCACAAAGTGACTCTGCTGAGACTTGCCCGGTGTTACATTTCAAGGCTTTTGGATTCTCTGCTCCATCCAGCGATCTATCTGCCGCTGTCATTACTCCAGAGACGCAGAGACTAATTCCATCCTAAGTGTTCCCATCTTTCAAAAGGCCGCACTTGACTGCCGTTATTAACTCCGTGCATGATGAAGGCATCCAGAGCCTCGCAGGCTTTCCCACAAGGAGCCGCCTTGCACGCCCCGCTCCTGCCGGTGCGGGGGGCGAATTTCCACACGCACATCCACAGGCACATCCGCACCCGTGCGGGACACGCACCCGCGTCCCCGAGTGACCCCGCATTCCCACCTCCACCTCGTCCTGCCCGAACGCAGCCTCTGCTCCGGCGGGGTCGTGCGGCGAGCCCTGGGATGCTGCCGGAGCCCGAGGCCCCCCGGAGCCCCCCGTGGTCCCCGACGAGGATCCCCGCTCCGCCGCTCTCCCTTTCAGCGCTTTCGGAAACTTTTCTCCCCACCCCGTGCCATCACGCTCCATTAAAGCGGGCCTGCGGGCTGAGCCGAGCCGAGCCGAGCTGGGAAGTTTCTCCCACGGGCGATGGGTCGGAGCAACTTTCCCCGCACGGAGCTCCGAGCGCTCCGGGGGCCGTGCGGGAGGAACGCGAGGAGGAGCTCGCTTCGGGGGAGGGGGAGATGGAGCCGGGGCGTGGGTGAGGCGCTCCCTTCTTCT
>VWZF01003765.1:803060-932095 GCA_013396755.1 Sclerurus mexicanus
CGGCTGCTCCAGCCTGGCAGCCAGGCGGCCGCAACACTTGGGAAGCATCCCCCGGCGCCCCGCGCTGCCGCCGGGATGGGGACGCCGCTGGCGGCTCCCGGATTCCTGCTCCTCCTGGCCGGCACCACGGGGATCTGCCGGGCTTTCTTCTCGCTGCCGCTCCGCGTGTCCCGCCCCGCCGCCCCCGCAGGGTCCCCGCCCGCCCCGGTGGTGCTGCGGCCGGGGGGCGCCAGCCGGCAGCGCGACCCCTCGGGGGGCACCGACGGCTTGGCCCTGGCCTCGGACCCCGGCGGCACGCTCAACTTTTTAGCCATGGTGGAGAACCTTCAAGGCGACTCCGGCCGCGGCTACTACCTGGAGATGCTGATCGGGACGCCGCCGCAGGCGGTAGGAGGGGAGCGGGGTGAGGGATGCGGGTTTGGGGTGGGCTGGCAGGGGAGGAGGAAGGGGCTAAACTTCTCCTGGGTGGGAGCGAATCTGCGCCCCCCCCTCCCCGGCCCAAACGCAACTTTCTGCCGGTGCTCAGTGCTGGCGCCTCCCTCCTTCCCCCTTTCCCTCCCCCGTTCCCGAGGGATGGTGCCGGTGCCCGGCGCGGGGGAGCGGCGGCAGCGGCGAGTTTCCAGGGGCCGGGAAAGAGGGAGGGATGGAGGGAGGGAAGCGCATCCCCTCCCGGCTGCCCCGTCCTGCCCCGGTCCGGGGACTGCTCGGGAAATCCTGCGGATCGGGTCACGGATTTTAGGCTGTGTCACGGCGTTTGGATCCGAAGCGAGTTGCTCTGTCAGTCGAAACGACCGTGTTTTGGAGACAGAGGGTGCTTTTTTTGTTCTTTGCTTTTTTTATAGCTGCTTCGCATCGTGATTGGGTGCTTTGGTGGATATTCCCGGTGCTCCCGGGAGAATCACTCGAAATCTTCCTGCTAAACTAAGTGCTGGCCGGGCAAAACCAGCCCCTTCTGTCGGGAATGCGTGTGTTACTCATTAACAGCGCAAAGAGCCATTGTGTTCTAAATACTGTTTCCAAATAGACCGTGCTACCTTGAGTCTCCCCCGTCTGCATCCACCAGCGTGGCTCAAGTTTTGGGGTTTTTTCGCAGTGTGGTTGCTCTTTCATGTGTGTCATGAGATCCCAGGAGGAGCGGTGCTGGTCTGCTAGTGGGGATGACTAGTCAGCTGAGTGGGGATTAATTTCCTGAGAGTCCTCTGGGCTTTCCTTCAGAACTTGGTGTTTGCTTCAGGAGTTTCGATACCTCTGTTCTCAGTGTACACAAAAAACCCCAAACAAACAAACAAAAAAAACCCCAAAAACAAAACAAAACAAATACACAACCCTCATTCTTCTGCTTAACTCCTCTACGTAATAAAAAGCCAATGAATGCCAAAATGCCCAGCCAACAGGAAGTGTTCGGCTGTCGTCTGTGAACTCTTTCTTTTTTTGCACCTCTAATGTAAGAGGATCGGCCACATCATCACTCTCATCGACATGTATCGCACTGGGATCAATACATGTATTGAGAAAGGCTGGCGTGATCAATAAATGGAGTTAAAGAAAAAAAAAGCTAACTAGGTCTGATATATCAAGGTGTGACCCAGTAGCCACAGAGGCCATGAAATAATTTTCCCTCTGTGTTGAGCGCTGCATATTTGTCTAGTTCTGTTCCTGTGGCATTGTGAGTGCTTCGTTACTCCAGGGAACATTCAAACATTCAGGATTGGTTTCTGCCAGAATCAGGATGCCACATTTGATTGGACTAATAATCCAATTCAGTATGTCTTAAATGAAAAAATATCATTTTAGGTAGAAAAAGCGACTATCAAGCTTATCATCTCCTTATGTGTCTAGGGGGATTCTGAAATTGGAAGAAATGGAGAAGGTAAAATGTGACAGGCTTTTAATAATATGACTGGAGGTCTAAGAGGGAGAAATGTGCTGCCCTCAGTACACCCGGAGGCTTCACTTACGCTTAACAGCTCCTATTATTTGTATTACAGGTGATGTAAGATTTCAGCTAAACTTGCCTCTGATTTTTTTTTCCCATCCAAAAAAACAAAATTAAAAAAAAAAAAGGTGATTCCAAAGCTTTTACTATTTTGAACTCGTTCTGAGTTTTTGGAGAGTTAATTATTTAAAAGACAGCTACTGGTGTTTAGCACATGTGAGGTTTTATTCACGAGTAGGCCCACCGAGGTTGTAAGTAAGTTTATAAATGCTCTTGTGTTTCCAAAATCAGATCTTGGTGTGTAGTGACTCAGTAGAGTGCAGTTAAAATTTATTCTCTACTTTTGATGAGGAAGAATTTGTTATCTCGTTCCCTGCCTGAAACTGGAAGACTTAAAGATCACAAATGTACTTGCTGTTTTTCTGCTTTGCAATGAATAGTATAAAGCTACAAAGCTGCTACTGGTGCTACGTCAATCCTTCACATGCTGATACTAAAAGTGCCTGGATACTGCCAAGCGTTGGAATTGTGTTAAACTCCTTGGGCAAGTGGTTTCTGGAGTCGGAGTGGGCTGTGCATGATCATGTAGAAAAGGAGAGATGTCTCTTACTGATTTAAATGCTCCTCCCAACCTGACTTTGCTTCACATCAGAAGCTGCAGTGTAAAGTGATACTTGGACACCATCCAGTGCCTGAAGGGAGCCTACAAGAAAGATGGAGAGGGACTTTTTACAAGATCATGTAGTGACAGGACAAGGGGGAATGGCTTTAAACTGGAAGAGAGTAGATGTTTGGAAGAAGTTGTTTGCTGTGAGGGTGGCGGGGCATTGCAACAGGTTGCCCATCTGCAGATGCCCCATCCCTGAAAGTGCTCAAGGCCAGGTTGGACAGGGCTTGGAGCGACCTGGTGGTGGTGAAAGGTGTCTCTGCCCATGGCAGGGGAGTTGGAACTAGCAGATCTTTAAGATTCCTTCCAACCCAGGCTATTCTATAATTTCTTTACTCTCACACCCCTCCGACGCGGGACTTCCCAAGCTAACTCCCTTCCTCACCCAGGCCTGCCCCAGCACTGCCAAGCCCACGCAGCAGGTAAGGCTGCCCTGACGTTTTGCCAAGGAGGAAGAACCCTGACATTTTGCCAAGGAGGAAGAACCCTGACATTTTGCCAAGGAGGAAGAAGGATACTGGCAGTGAAGAGCAGCAGAGCAGCACGTCTTCCCTTCCGTGCTGTCGGAGCAGAAGGGTGGATGGCAGAGAGGGGATGATAAATGCACACAAGGCAGTAGTGGACCATGACCAAAGATTGTGAGAAGAGGCACCAGACTTAATGCCGTGGTTACGGCGGTGTTGGCACATGGTAACGTTGCAAGTGTGTACGTCAAGTGCTGGAAGCTGCTGTGCCAGGATGGGGAGCGAACATTTGCGAAAGACTTCAGCACTCCTGAGCTTGCTTTGCTGCTCAGCTGCATTTTTAGAAATTTTCCTCTTTTAATTTCTGTTCTTGGAAGGAAGCTACTACGACAGAATTTAGTTTTTCAGGTCATCTAAGGCACACTTTTTGGCTTTTGTTCCAATTCTGATTTGTCATGTAGCAGATAAACACAGCGCAGAGCTGCGATTCACAATGGCAGTTCTGAAACACTTGTTCTGACGGTACAAAAATAGAGCAGCTGTGTGAAGTCAAATTTTATTTTATTTCCAAGACAGGAAACTTCAGTGCAGTCAGTCTAGTTTTGCAAAGTGTTTGCAGCCAAAGTGTTTCTGATCATTTAGTTTTACAACAGAGTATCCTTCCTAATCGTATCAGATCTCCAGACTCGCTACCAGGTGGTGTCAAATGTCATTACTCCCACTAATTCCTATTCATTCACATGCAGACCTACTTAAGAATTATGTGAAAGGTGAAAAAGGTGTATTGTATTGAAGGATGTGATGTATTTGTCCCTTATTTCATGAATGTGTTACTATGTGTCCCACTTCTGATTGATTATGTGCTTTATACCTGTCTGTATAGGTGCACTTCTTCCAATTTCACATTTAAATAAGAGGTGGCAAGAGCCCAATATGAACTGTGTGCACTGTTCTTAGTTATTTCTTTAAATAATCTGATGGAATTCCTTTGCTCTATCTTTTATTATTTTCCCTATACTGAGATTATAAGCACTGTGAGAAATTGAATCAGAGATCATTTAGGGTTTTTTTGCTATCTTCACTGCAGTTCCCTTCATATTAATTTTGTTTCTCCTATGAGCTTTTGACCAAAAGAATAGTCAAACCCTTAAAAAAACACCACGTTCTTCACAGCTTTCTTGAAGTCCATCTGGACTGCATTAAATGTTTGCAAGGAAAGTACCATTTCTTCATCTTGCCTCTTGTTCTAGTCCTGGTGATACGAGGTAGTGGTAGTCCTGCTGATCCCCCTGCATTTCCAAACTGTGTTTTTACTGAGACCAGGAGAACGTTATTCCTGCAGCTTCATTGGGAAGAGAGGCCGGGCATGTCCCTCCTGAGAGTTGAGATCACGGAGCTGTGGTCTGATCAGCGGGTATTGAAACCATGGCAGGATCTGAGTTGTTCTCTGAATGCCACAGCTCCTTTTTTTTTTTTTCTTTTTTTCATTTTTCAGTGTCAGTTTTTCATTCTGTGCATGAAGAAGGTTTATCTGCTGTTTTTCCTAATGGCAGTTTGTGCAGGGGGTGAGCAAAAACCTGTTCTGTAAACTTGCTCTGAAGTTTTAAGGTCAGGGTAGGTGTTGGGTCTAAGAGCATTCACGGTGAAACACAAACTCCACTTGCCATAGAATTGGTGGGAGGTTATCTTTCCTTCAATTTCGTCCAGCTATTAAAGAAAAGAAGGATAAGGAAGGGATAAGTATTAAGTACCTCAAGTGTGTCACGGACTTTTAGAATTGATGGCTTTGTGTTTTGAAGGTGATGAACACGCACATTAGCAAGGTCTGATCTTGCAGCCATTCCTCCTTAATTGGGGATAGCTCTTATTCCCTGAGTGTTGGAAGGAATGAAGGTTGTGAGGGAAGATTCAACTGCTCTTGTAATTTCACTGATTCACTAGTCCTGCTATATTAGGTGATAAGGGCCTGATTTCTGGAGCTGTGCTATTCCCCAAGAAACTAAGCTCTGCTTTCTTAATTTTGCTGAAAAGGGGTTACTGTCTTTCTAGATACAAGAAGTTTGAAAAATGTGATCTCTCTCTGTTCAAATATCAGAAAGCACGTTCCATCTCAAGTCTCTCTTTCTGCCTGTCTTTTTGTTTGGGATTGTTTTTTAAAAAAAATTACCTGAGTCTTTTATGTGTATTCTTGAATTCTTTATGAAAACTATAAAAAGAAAGGGTTGGGTAGCAAAGGTGAGCGCTGTGGTGAGTTGGAGTATTTTGAGGTGGCAGTGTCAAAATCCCTCCATATCCATCTAATGGAAGTACTATTGAAATGCAAAATATTCCTGTTGTTAAAGGATGAATAGATTTTGGTTGTTGTCATTGGATGCCTGCAAAATAAAAAGGACAAAGACCTGGCAGTCATCATTCAGGACTAATATAGTGAACATCTGTGGCTTGGTGGTGTGTGATGTATTTTTTACCAAAGACAAAGTAAATAAACATACTGTGTTATGATGAGAGAAAAGTCCCTGCCTTTACAAACTTGCATTCTGGAACCTGCTTCCATCCAAAATTAGCCCTGGCAGAAGGACCTGCATGGATGTAGTAGTTCCTGTGCTGTAGAAATAACCCAAAACGTGAGTACTAATTACAGTTCAGCTGTCCTGAGCAGGGTATGGCCCTGCGAGTGTTTTGTAGCAAGGCTCTGTCCTGCTGTGTTTGTAAGTGGGCTGTGATGTCCATGCACAGGGTGACACTAAATGGAAGAGGCTCTCTGTGGTTGTTCTTCAGGATGTGCTCCTCTCCCAGGATCAGCTGGATTAGAGCTCCTTTAAAGGTGTTTTCTCCTCTTCAGAGGAATAGGGGAAGCTTTATTATGCAGGGTCTCTGGCTGTAGCAATTGTGCATTCAGATCCTGTTGGGTCGGGGCAGAAGACCTGTTGTGAGGAGCAGGGGTGGTGGCAAGAGATGTCAGGCTAACATTTTTACCCCTCCTTGCATTTCACTCTCTATCAAGGCAAATTTAACTCTATCAGTTAAATTGGGGAAGAGGAAAACAGGGTGAGCAAATAACAGTTTTGCCTGATCGAAGAGTAAATGAGTTGGGGATTGGGACTAGAAGTGAGATGAAAATGAACCAGTGAACAAAAGAAAGCCCACGTGCAATTTCCACGTGTTTGGATGGTTTGGATTATTAAGGAAGGAATCTTTTTCTTCTTGTTGGTTTTTATTTTTTCCTTTTCCCCTCTAACCAGAGGGTTGTGAGCTCTAGGGATAGTGCCTGGCAAGACAGATTTAAAAACTCCTACACTTTACAGAGGGCTTCATTTTCTTGAAGGGCACTTATGACTTCGAGTATGCGAGGACATGTTAGCTATTACATTGCATCCACATATTATTATCTTTGAAATTTTCTCACTTACTGGAGGTGAAACAAGTCTGACCTGGAATGCCACCTGGTCATTGTCAGGTATAACTCCATTTGAAAAAGGGAGCTGGTACAATGGCACACTCCTCCACATGGACCTCTGCAGTAGGAGTGGGACAGACCTCTCTGCCCTTTCTTACTGGCTGTAAAATATACATGGAATCATATATACACTTGTGTAAATAAGTGGAGGAACTTGTTGCTTCTATTTCAAATCTTCAAAGTAAAGGAGGCAGCACTCAGCTGCCTCAGAAAAGGAAGTGTTTTTCCCTGCCATTGGCAGGCCTGTCATATGTGTTACTGCTTTTCAGCCTGAGTTTGCTCTGTAGATCTGAACTCATGAAGCCAAAACAGATACCATATCAAAAGTTTTACATTTGAGTTTGTATCCATTAGATCAGCATCCTCCTACTTAAAGTAGCCCTGGACTGAAACAGATTTTATTTGCATCTTTTTTGCACGTGAACTCCTCCCTTTGTTTTCAAATAACAAGTTGGCTGCCCATCTGTCACTCCTGCACATCTCCATCGCAGCCACCCATGTGACTGGGTTGCAGTATTAAAGAGCTGAGGGAGTAGGAACCGGCTCACTCGGGTTGGTAACAATCTAGTTGAGACAAAGACGTCAGGATGAGCCAGCAATCCCCCGTGCTTTTCCTGGTGATTTGTAACTCACAGCGAGCTGCTCTACCACTTGCCAGCACCTGAGGTACCTCGAGCACACCTGCACCAGCCCGGCGTTACGGTTTTGCTGCGGCAGCGTCGGCGTGCTCCGTGCAGCAAAGGATGCAGCAGCCTAGAACAGCCCGAGAGCCTCGCCAAGAAGCTTGGTAAACTTCCCCCCTCTGGGATGGAAGTTTGGCCACTGAACCTGCTGGTGCCCGCACGCTCAGCCCTTCGAGCGGGCTTTCTCCAGGCGGGACTTTCGGCCACGCTCATCCGAGAGCACCCACCTAGCAAAGTCAGCGCTTGAGCCTTCCAAAAGCCTCGGACCAGAGTTAATGTTTGCTCCGTGTCTTGCCAAAGGTTGATAAAATAATACCTTTCTTCCCCTCTTGTCTCCTTTTCCTTGGAGTTCTTCCCTCCTCCATTGTTTTGCCAGTCTGTCCTACTGCTCTCGCTGCCTTTTTATGTCAAAGGGTATTTCACAGGGAGGGCAGCAGGGGGACAAATGTTCTAGACCATTGTTTTGTTTTTCTAAGAACTCTCCTCAAACAGAAGAAACCTGTGGGGTATGATGAGGAGGGAATTTGAGGAAAATAAGCTAGATGGCGGGAAAAAAAGAATCTTATTCGACTGAAAATTACAATTCATTTAATACAATTAATGCGTCATAATTAGGCCCTTTTGAAAGGAATCTGTTAAGACAGTAATTGCACCCTGCAACCCTTTTTTCCCTCACTGCTGCTTACTAATAATTTGATATTGTGAAAAATAAATTACTTGTAGATTTTGCCCTATTTGCTCAGCTTGTGAGTACTAAAATTAGTTGGTTTTATTTGGCTTTATGGTTGGCTTATTTTTGTACCTATTTACTAGCAAAAACTGCTTTTAAGCTAGATTGCACGTGTTTAGGAAAATGCATGTCTCGCACACCAGTCTGGTCTCTTTTTAAAAAAGGAAAGGTATTAATGCTGCGGTAACACTTGATAAGCTTCTCCTCCCTAAATACACAAGGGAATCCATTCTTAGGGATCCAAAACTCCAAAATCAGCACTTTTGTTTAAAAGGAAAAGAGATAACAGCTCAAGAACTGAGTCACCTTTCCACTTGAGGGAAGGATTAAAGGCCAGCTCCTGCCATTTGACAGGGAAAAAATAATTGGATGTTTTTGGTGGCCATCTCTCAGATAATTCCTTGATATTTGTTAGTGGATCTGCCTGTGAGAATGGCCCCTAGAAGAGCACCTCAGAGCCTGCTGTGACACTGCAGCTGGTGCTCAGACTCATGTCAAGGCCAGATGTGAGAGTTTTTTCACCCAACCCAGGCTCTTTCTGTTTCTTATGCTGCCGTAGGAAGCTTCATACCAGAGAAGATCAGGCATTTGGGGCTTCTACAGAAACAAAAGGTTTACCTGCTGTGTCGTCATATGGAATATCAAGTCCTGGGTGTTCTGTCTTGAGAATTTCATTGTGCTGTTCAGAAATTAAAAAAAAAAAAATTCTTGAAAATTGTCTTTGGCAGGAATAGTTTTGGCATAGAAAATGAAATATTGGGGTGTCCCTTTTGACTGCAGGCTTTGGATCTGTTTTCCAAACTGTGACTTCATGAAATCTCAAGGCAGGTTTTGGGGGTTTTTTTTGTCTTTTTTTTTTTCTACCTAAATGGAAGCTTTACTCTGGAAATTCCATTGTGATACCTGTTGGTACAAAAACCTTGACTGTCAGTGTTTGCAACATCAGAAATTAGTAGTTGCAGTGTCTTTTCAAGGCCAGGTCAGTGGTGCTTGGAGCAACCACGTCTTGGTGGAAGATGTCCCTGCCCATGGCAGGGGGTTGGAACTGGATGATCTTTAAGGTCCCTTCAAACCCAAATCGCTCTGTGATTCTCTGATTTAAGACAGAGCACACTATAGCAGTTTGGAAGGTCTTCAGGACAATATTACCCTGCTGCTTAAGCGTGCTGTGGAAAGACCTGTGCTTTTAGTCACTGTGCTGCCTATTAGATGTGTGCTACTGGAAAGAGTGAAATGTGAGGCGTGTCAGAAAATGATTCATCAATCCTACTGGTACTTTTCTGTGACTAAAGAGGTTTTTCTTTAATTCATTCATTTTTCTTCTCAGTGACTCTCATGTTGCCAAAAAGACAGAGGAGTTCAAAGGTGGTCACACTTCCCATAAGTCTGAGAAGTGCTGTAGCAAGATAACATCTGATGCAGTCACAGTGCTTCAGTTTAGCTGTCACAGAATAATCTCATTACTTCTTGGATGCAAAGTCCTTCAGGGAATAACACAAGCATTTCACATGATCCAGAGTGCCAGAGTTTTGCATTTGAACCATTGAGATAAATAATGAGGGGGGTGGGAAAAGCTCAGACAGTTTCTCAGGAGCTGTAGTTATGAATGTTGGTGTGTTTTACATGTTCCAGCTAAAATAAATTTTCATTTGCACTCTGATGAGCCTTCAGGTTAACCTTGTATTGCCAAGTGACCAAATACTAGTGATACTAGCTGCAGGTTTTTGGTCAGCTTTGGAAGCTTTCTCCATGGCAGGTGTGTACAACAACATTTGCTGTTGCTGGTGGGTGAAATTCCGCAATTCCAGTGCCCTGAGCACCATCAGCTCCAACGTGGCTGCTCTTGCTGTCTTCTGTAGTGTGTAAAAGTGAACCTGAGGTACCACAGAATCATAGAATGGTTTGGGTCGGAAGGGCCTTTAAAGATCATCCCGTTCCAACTCCCATCTGCCATCTCACAGTGGGTTACAACCCCTGGCCAAAGCAGTAGTTTAGTCCTACATACAGATTGGTATGTAGAGGAATGGATAGTAGGAATGTGTCTTCCATGTGTTGTGGTGGTGTATCCTGGCAGACTTTATCAACCTGAGAGCATAACAAAGTCTTTTAACTTCCTGCCCTACAAACTCAACCTGGTATCTGAAAATAAAGCTGTGTTCCTGCATGCCTCTGTGTTCTCCTGTGTAATCAAGATTTTTATAGTGGAACTTGGTTAACAATTGTAATGATGTATGAGCCAGGGGCAAAGCTGGTTCATTTCCCAGAGCTGCTGCCTCTACAGTATTAGCCAAGGTAAAGACTGAAGTAGGAATGTTTGAGGAGAGAGAAAGAAATAAACGAGTCCAATAGCAGGGGGAGCAACAGTGCTGCTTTTAAAAAAGAGAAGTAAAAAATCATATCTTACTTCACTTGAGAATCAAAACTGCCTTTTAAATTGTCCAGCCAAATTTTTAAGTACAAATGTTAGAATAAATATGAATAAAAAATGCGATTCTTATTTTTAATAAATCAAACACATCATTATAGCAGTAGCTTAATAGCTCGTTTTCTTTTTTTCCTCTATCAAATAGTCCTTCCTGCTATTATGGACTGTACTGCTGCTTTCTGTTTGTGCCTTTGAACTCCCTTGTATAATTCCAGGGAACACCCATGATGACAATCAAATTCTGCTTGGTTATATCCTAAATAGGTCAGGTGCAATTGGGAGCAAAAGCCTTCTGACTTTTGTATTCCCTTTATTAATTGCCAGGGAAATAAAACCACTGGAGTTGCATCACCCTGTTTGTGCTCTGAGATCTGGGGCTGCCTGTGTACATTCCTGGACACAGAGCACTGGGAAGCTGCCTGGCCCTTTTCCTTCTCCCCAGAGGTGTGACACAGCTTTTCTAACAGGGAATGCAATCAGAATTACCAAATTCCCATCCTTGTGCTTGATGGAGCTGAACTTATTTTGGTTTTTATTCTGATCTCTTCCCACCACCCTCCCTTCACCTGCACCAGCAGATCCACTCGTGGTCCTTTAGCATCCATATAGCAGCAGCCCAGGGGGTGTGTCAAAGTGTGGGATTGTGGCTGTTTTCTGGGAGTAAGGGGTGGGTAGAGGTGGGGGCTGCTGTGGCAGGTGAGGAAAAGGCAGATCAATGGAGTTAGAAGATAGGATCTGTCTTTTCAGCTCCGCAGGCTGACACATACCAGCTCTTATATGTTAAATAAAATCTGGCAATGCTGCAAATCCAGTCCTGAAGAACAAGTCATGGCATTTTTATTGCAGAGGTCATGCCTTGAAGTACGGGGAGTTCATGGTTGGCTCTCCAAGGTGTGTGCTAATTTATTTGCCTCTCCATGATCTCAGCTAATCCAGGGATCTCTGTGTGTGAATGTGGGATTGTTGGTAGTTTCTCAGCCTCCAGGAGGGAGAGGCTGCTTTCATATCCATTAACTTGACTTGAGCAGCAAAGTTGGAGTTCCCATGTAATCTCATGTCCACTGGCTTTCATGTTTTGGGAAGGTTGATTGTCTCACTGTTGTAGTGTATGGATAGAGAAAACCCAGGAAAAACCACTCTTATCTACATCAGTTTTGTTACAGTGTGTTAAAGGAAGGGCTGGAAAATATCTGTAAGCATTCAGTGTCCTTCTTGAAGAAGAGCACTTAAAAAACATAAGCAGGACTTCCTGAAGCTTCCTGAAGCTGTTCTAATGAGTGGTGTCCCCACTGTGTGGGTTTAGCAGTGCTGCTGGGAAGAGCTCAGTTCTGGGGAGAACAGATAGACTTGATGAGTCAGGAGTGTCCTGCCTTCACCTCGCCTTCTCACAGCCCTCCAGGCTTTGAAAAGCCTTTGCTAACAAACACCCATCTCCAAAACTAACATCTTGACAGAGGAGGGGAAAAAAACCTGAAAAGAATCATGTCACTACAAGAGGAGTTGATGGGGGGAGGAGTGGTAAGAGATCAGACCTGGCAACTCTGATTTTTCTCACTGCTGTCTTGCAAGCTTCATTTTCTCCCTACTTGCCTCTGAGACGAAGCCTTTTTCAAAGTTACCTGCTGCCTTCAAATCACAGAATCCTAGAATGGCCAGGGTTGGAAGGGACCAGAAGGATCATCCAGTTTCAACCCCCCTGCCATGGGCAGGGACACCTTCCACTAGCCCAGGTTGCTCAGAGCCTCATCCAACTTGGCCTTGAACACTCCCAGGGATGGGACAACTTCTCTGGGCAACATATTCCAGTGCCTCACCACCCCTCTCAGTAAAGAAATTCTTCTTAATATCTAATCTAACCCTACTCTCTTTCGGTTTGAAGGCATTTCAGCTTGTCCTGTCACTACATTCTCTTGTAAATAGTCTCTAAAAAAACCCCAAAACATACAAAGAAAAGCTTCTTGAATATTGAAGGAGCAGCTTTGGCACTTGGTGTTACATCTCCAATGCAATTTGATAGCCAGGGTCTTATTTAAATTTGAGTTTGATGTTCAGATTTTTGGTGTGAGGAGAAATACAGGAGTGAGACTGAACCTCTCCTGGAAGGTTTCTGCCTGCTGCTGAAGGACAAGGGTAACGTGGTGTCTCTGGCAAAAGGGAGCTTACCAAAAACCAACAGCACTCTTGGGGCTACAGATCCCTCTCGAGAGCATTAGGAATGGGCATCAGAAGCAGTATTGTAGTTTGAAACATGGCCCTTGATTAATTTTATTATTTCCAAATGGCAGAGTAAACATGGGTGGTGACTCAGGTGTAGGAGCTTGTACAGTGTGAGGAAGGTTTAAATATCAGACAGATCAAGCCTTTGTGAGTTTACTTAGTCTGGCTTGGCTCTCTGCAAATGCATAAAATTGTTTTGGTCTTACTGCAGGTGGAGGGTTGTTGATTTAGTCTCAAAACAAACTTTTTTTTGTAGTGTAGGACTTCTGAAGGTAGGTAGAGAAGAGCTAAAAATGCCTTTTTTTTTTTCTTCTTTCAGACAGCAGTTTCTCTGAGTCTAATGAACGATAGAGGAAAAGAAAAGAATGACCTGACAAAATAAATTGGAAGCTAATTTTGCAGAGCAAAAGCCTCAGAAAATTGAAATTCTGAACTTTATGCAGCTTCTAACTGTAATCATTCACTGGGTATAATATATTAATGCAGGCTTACTGATTTCATTTCCTTAGGGAAAAAAAAAAACAACAAAACAATAAAGCAAAAAGCCCTCCTTGATATTGTATTCTGAAAGGTACTTTATTAGCATGGTGAGCCCCTTTCTCCTTTTTTCTTACCCCTAAAAAACCCCCGACCTCTAAAATTCTTTGACATGATTATACTTTTTAGAAGAATCATGCCCTAAGCAGTGCTGGTAAACAGAACAGCCGTAGCAGACATTTAACCTCAGACACTTGAGGTGGATGGTTGGTTGTTTTTCAGTGAGGTGATTGTCTTTTTTTATTTTCTTGCAGAGAAAGTTTCGCTTCAGGTCAACTGAAATAATTTGACAGTGGTTTTCTCGGGAATGAAGCGAGGCAGACTGTGGTGAAGCACGAGGGTACAAGTGCTTGGAGACTTGCTGAGGGAGCTGTCCGGGGAGAAGGAAACCCTTCTTTCCTTCCTGGTGGTGTCTCTGCCCTTGTATTGTGAAATACAGGTGTGCAGCCCTTCACTCACCTCTGCCACTCTCCTGTTTACTGTGGGGCTGGAAGCTCTCCCTCTCCTCAGGTCCTCCCTAGAGCACTCATAGCTCCACAGACCAGTAGCCATCTGATGTGGCTGGCCATTGCTCCAAAGAGGTCAAAATCTTGCCAGACAGTGCCCAGCAGGTCTGCTTTGCAGTGGTAACACTCCGCGGCTTCAAAGCGAGAAAGAGGTTTTAGGCTGAGAAGGTGACTGTGAAATCGGTGATGCCATTCACGATTGTATCTCCAAGAGTTAGGCTCTTTTTAGCTGTTGAATTATTGAATTAATAGCTGTGTGTCCAACGCCTTTGGCCACCGTGTTCTCTAGGGAGGGAGGGATGAGCTCTGGATGAGGTGTCCTTACTAATTTAGGACACAGCACAGAGCTTAGATGTAGCCTGTCTCTAAACCAAGGCTGCGTGGGCACTGGGAATCCTCATGAGCCTTGCAGGGAGAGTTGCTCCCAGTGGCATTCGGCTTGCAGTCTCCCTGTCAGTGTTGTACTGTAATTAGCAGAAAATTGATGAATTTAATTCCTTTCCACCTGCTAACAGGTGGAAATGGGCTTTTGGATTTAACAACAGCTTTGTGTGCACTTAAGTGCCAATAGCTGATGTCTCCTGCATTCATTCTTGAATTTCAGAGTTTGTGGGGGATTTTTAATCCTCGGTTTATCCGGGCACTCATTAATCTTTCCATTCAAGAACGCCTGTAGTATAAGTATAGCAAATGTATAGATTTTCCGTGCTCAAATTTGTGAGCCCTTGAGTAACTATTGCTCTTAGTAAGAACTAATAGTGTACTCATGGTTAATGTTCACTGCTGGCTGCCCTGGGGAAGGACTGAGAAAGGGACCTGTTGCAACCCCTCCTTTCTGAAAGATTTGGCTCCCAGGGCAACCCTGTGTCTCTTAAAAGGCTGTCAGAGTTTTCCTCAGTCTTCTCAAACTAGTTCAAGCCTGTCAATGGTTATTTTACAGGTAAGGTTTTTCTAGACCTCCAGATTATTGTTGGTACTGAACTTTCTCTGACTAGTCCAGATTTTCCTTAAAACCTAACCCCTAGAGCAGAGCACGATTCCAGCTGTAGCTGCCTTATGTGAACTAAGGAATTGCTTCACACACCTCGTTTTCTGTCTGCAGTAGGGTGTGATATGGGAGAGGGACTTGTATCTGGGAGGAAAAAAAGAGGGGAAAAAAGGTTAATCTTTTCTGAAAAGGTAATGAGACAAAATTGCTACGATTCACACAGCTCTAAGATAAGCAAGTAATAGCTCATGTTCAACAGCAAAGCATGTTCATACAGCATGAATAGGATGGATGTGTTGTATGATAAATCTAGACACAGCAAATAAATTTCAGCCTGAAAAATAAGATAGCACATGAGACAGCATGTGCAGAAAGAATGCTAATGTTTAGGGAACCGAAGGCATTGGCAGAAAGGAGAGCATAGAAATGAAGAATAGATATTTTGTTTTGTTACCAGGATTGATTGGCTGACTATTTTTTTTGTCTTTAAACCATAATAGCCTTCCCTTATTGTCAAAATGATAATATATATAAAGCACTTCCTGTAATATTTCTCTTCAAAATGACTATTCATCAGTCCCAGAGTCAGATGCTCATATTTCAACTCACAATTTAGTTTAGCAAGTTTATACTTCAGAGCAATCTGTCATTTTAGCATTTGTGTTTTTTATACAAATCTCCACTACAGAAGCATGCAGTGCTCTTAAGCACAGATAGATTGACTAATCCAGATAGTACTTTGTAATCTTCTGGCAAAGAAAGAGATTATTGCTTTTCAGGGAGAAAAAAAAAAGTAAAATTATTCCTCCCAGTCTAGCAGTGCAGATCATGAAGAGATTGAGTGTGAAAGACTCTTGGTCTCCTGCTGAGCCCAGTGACAATGTCCAGGAATAGCTGCGTGTTTTAGGTGGTTGAGGGAGAGAGTGAATGTGAAGGTGGTGTAGATATGGGGTCAAATTCCACGTCCTGACACCAGCTGGGCATGTTGTGAGGGGAATGACAGTGGGGGCGAAACTGAGCTTGGTCAGCTGCTGCCCTGAGAGCAGGAATTATCCTGGTGATAAACTTGACCTGCTGGTTTGCCCACGTTTTCATGCTGCAATAGGTCACCCTCCTTTGCATCTCCAGTATGACGCTGCAGCAAATCATGGGCACCACCCTCTGAGCAAACATCACTAGAAAGTAATCGATCTTCGTTCATTTTTCTTTCTCACAATGCCTCTCTTATCTTGGCTGCATGGTTAAACCCTTCTTATGACTGTGAGAAAGGGGTTTTTTTTGGAGGTAGGAGCAGATAGGTCTGTTTTCTCTGGTGAGGTGAGGTGACCTCACTCAGGGCAACACGGAAAATATTTCTCCTCCCAGACTCAGGGTAACGTGAGCCTGCACCGTTCCTGCTCTTCCTTCTCTTCCTCCTCCTCCTCCTCTTCAAAGATGAAGTATGATACCATCTAAATTGCAGAGAGTCCTTTGGGTGAGGTGTTCCTCCACCACCACCAGTGGCTGTGCAATTGTCAGCCAGAGCTGGGTCGTGTTCTGGGTTCCTCTACTTGGCACTGGGGAAGCCAAACCTGGAGTGTTTTTCTCCAGCTCTGGGCTTCCCAGTACAAGAGAGACATAAACATACTGGTTAGAGTCCAGCAAAGAAAGGGCCATCAAGACATTTAAGGGGCTGGAGCATCTCTTGTGTGAGGAGAGGCTGGGAGAGCTGGGACTGTTCAGCATGGAGAAGAGAAGGCTCAGGGGGATCTCATCACGCTACATAAATGCCCAAAGGGAGAGTGTAAAGAGGACAGAGCCAGGCTCTTTTCAGATGTGTCAGTGACAAGACCAGAGGCAGAGGGCACAAACTGTGAAATGTAGGAATTTCCCCCTAAATATATGGAAAACCACTTTTTTACTGTGAGGGTGACCAAGCACTGGCGCAGGTTGCCCACAGAGAGGTGGGCAACTCTCCATCCTTGGAGACACTCAAAAGCTGTCTGGATGTGGTCCTGGGCATCCTGCTCTAGCTGAGCCTGCCTGAGCATTTGGGGCTGGACCAGATGACCTCCAGAAGAGGTGTCTTCAACCTCAGCCAGTCTGTGAAGTGCTGCTGGGCTGCTCTACTCCAGGGACTGCTTATGAGCAGTGAAAAATGGGAGAGTCCCATCCCTGCCCCAGTGTTCATGGGCACTGTGCTGGTCCAACAAACATTCCTTTTCTTTTTGTTTTCAGTCTTACCTTTTCAGCAAAATACATATTATTCTGCAAGCAGAAATGTGTCACTGCAGAGGCTTTTTAAGTCTGTGCCTGACTTTGCAGGCTTCTACATCTAGAAAAACTTCCAAAGATTCCTCTAACTCATCTTTTAAAGTGGTTTTATTTCTGCATCTTAAGAGGAACAGATGAAGAATCTATATTAAAGCCTAGCCTTCTGATTTTTTTTAATAGAAACTAGGCTGTAAATGCTAATTCCAAGTAACACGGGGAAAAAAGTTGCACAGCATCTCTGTGCCTAAAAAGCCACTGTATATTGTAACATTACTAATTTGTAGAAACAAATTGCTGAAATAACCTGACTGACAGCCAGTGCCAATAATAACACGTAATAACTGTGGGCAAACACAGCATAGAGTTGCAAGTGTGTTTTCTTCTCCATGTGATGGTTGTAAGCAATTCTTGCCAGATGGGCTGATAATGTAATTAGGAATCGTTGTGCTAAATGAGGCAGCATTTAAATTGGCAACTAATTTTCCTATCTATTAACCAGCTTGAAAAAGAAGAGCTGTTACCCGAATGATTTCTAGCTGCTAATCCCTAACAAGAAACACAGTGCTTCTTTGCACCTTTTTTTTAAGCCCTGTCTAGCAGATTATTTTCTGGAGGGTTTATTATGTGTGGATCAAAATAAGAAAGAGTGAGTTAAGAGATGGCACAAGCTCAGGGGTTAGATGTGGTGGACTTCTAATCCAGTACATCATGATGTGTGACAACAGCCCATGAGCAGGTAATAGGATGCTTCCTATTACTGCTCTCTACATGGGGATAAAAACTTTTTTCCTTTGTGATAGTTCACTGTGTGGCATGCTCCATGAAGCAGAGTAGGATTATAAACCCTATTTTAAAGTGTGTTCTTTGAGAGAAGTCCTGAAAGCACAGCAGGACAAGATGTTGAATGGCAGATGAATGTTGCTGGTGTGGAACAGTCGCTTTCTTTACTGGGGACAGGAGAGAAGGGAAGAGAAAGGAGTGCCCTTGGGTCAAGTTAAAATCCCAGGGAAGGCATGATGGCTTATAGTTTTCATCAAGAAAAGAGTTGTCATCAGTAAAAGAGTAGGTTTAGATTAGTTATTAAGAAGAAATTGTTCCTTGTGAGGATGGAGAGGCCCTGGCACAGGTTGCCTAGAGAAGCTGTGGCTGCCCCATCCCTGGAAGTGTCCAAGGCCAGCTTGGATGGGGATTGGAGCAACCTGGGCTGGTGGAAGGTGTCCCTGCCCATGGCAGGGGGTGGCACTGAGTGATCTTTGAGGTCATTTCCAAACCAAACTCAGTGATTCTATGTTTTCTTACAGACCCAGCTTCTTTGCTGTGCTGGCGTGTGCAGTGGAAACTATCAATTGTCTATCATTAAGGTTTGACTGAACCCCAGAGTAAATGTAAGGCTGGATGAGATTGATTATTGTATTTATGAACTTCTCTGTGCAAACCTTAATCCTTTTTTGATTGGTTTTTCCCACCCCCTATGCTTCAGCTGAAGCAGGAATGAAGAGCCAAATACATTTCTGCAGTCTGGTTTCTTCATAGAATCATAGAAATGTTAAGGTTGGAAAAGACTTCTAAGATTGTCAAGTCCAACCCTCAACCCAGCACCACTGCCATGTTCACCACTAAACCATGTCTTCAAGTGCCATATCCACATGTGTTTTGAACACTTCCAGGGATGGTGACTCCACCACTTCCCTGGGCAGGCTGGTCCAATGCTTTACAACACTTTCCAAGAAAATTTTTTCCTAATATCCAACCTAAACATCCCCTGGTGCAACTTGGGGCCATTTCCTCTCGTCCTGGTCACTTGTTACCTGGGAGAGGAGACTGACACCTCACTACAACCTCCTTTCAGGGAGTTGTAGAGACTGTAGTCTATCCAGTGGTGAGACTTTATTGCCTGACCTAAAAGGATCAGATCCATTAACTTGGAAAAAAAAAGCTACAGCGGATTTTTCCATGGGCCAACCTTTTAGGGGGGATGGAGATTATCCCTAACTCAGTGTGGATTACCCAAGGAATCACATCTACAGCTACAGTGGGACAGGGTTGCATGCAAGCTTTGGGATTCCACACCTGGAAAGGACTGTCTATGCTAAATCATGCAGAGAGCTGCTTCAAAGAAATGCATTTTGCACGTGTAGGCTGTGGGATTTATTTCATATATTTTTTCTGAAAGTTACCAAAAACTCCCATCCTCAAACTAACGCTGGGATGAGAAACTTCTCTGAAGTCGAGTAGGGTTTGTATCAGAACTGAGGCAAGGTCTGCCCCTGCTAAGGGGTGCGAGCAATCTCTATGCAACAAAAATTGAATGATTGCTACCTTTTATTACTTTTTCTTGAAAATGTGAAGGAAATCACTTTCTGAATGCATGGTGGGTAACTGCGAATTGCTGTTCACCAGGCAGTTAAATGATGCATGCATAATGCCTAGGCTGGTGTTGATGTCACTACATTGTCATCACCTAATGCATCAGATAGGGCAGGTGCCTGAAACACAGACAGCCAAAGCTTTGCTGAATGAAATAAAGATGACACATGAATAGAATTTTTTTCCCTTATATCAAAATACAACATTCAGCAATGGAAGACTTAAAAATATTAAAGACATCGTGGTAAATTATTGAAGTGGGATAGCTTACAGAAAGTGCTGTTTGATGTTGGAGCTAAATCAAGCACAGGAAAGTTTGAGGGATCCTTCAAGTATTGACAGTGTGTTTGATTTCCAGCTGAAAAAATCATTACAAAAACTGGGGTTTTTTTAGTGTGTCTACCCCTTCAGAGTAGAAAAAAAATGTAAAATGTGTGACCTAAGAAGCTTCTACTTTCAATGTTCGTGACTTTCAGGAAATGGGTTTGGATTTGTTTCTTTTTAAAACCACAACTTAATGGCATATAGATGGAGTGTCAGATTCCCTCTGCAAGTTTGTCATGGCAGAGGTGGATGTTCCTGTCTAGCTTACTCTATAACAGGGATCTTTATGAACCTCTTATTAATAATAACAACAGTATTTCCATATAGGAAATGCATCCAGCAAAATAATCTCCAGGTTTTTTACTGGGTGCAGGTTTTATGTCCCATGGCTGTGATGAAGGTGACTTTCAGAGGGAAAAAAAAACAGCCTACTGCATTTGCTCTCAGCATCTGCTATGTAGGTCTGAAATTGAACTTGGAAACCACAGACAAAAAAATCCCAAACAAAACAACAAGGCTTTGCTTCTGTGCCTCCAAAAGCAAAAGGAAAGTAGGTTTTCCTTGGTTTTAAGGCTGGGCATGTGATCGGTCAGCAGTCTCTGTGCACTTTTTCCTTCAGAGCCTTGTTCAGCCGTGTCTTTCCAACATGGCCTTTGCAAAACGTGACTTCATGTGATAATCTTTGACAAAACAAGGTGACCACCAATTAATCGTGTTTGAGTGACAGGAAGTGATTCACTCGATGGCCACAATAAACCCGAGGACTCTGCTCCGCCTGCCTGCCAGAGCTCTGGTTGACCACTTCTGGGGCAGCTGGAGAGGATGCTGCCACCACTGTTGGTTCTGCCTCAGCATCGGGGTCCTCTGTCCTTGTGGGAGGAAGGTAAAGGCACACAGAGGTCTGGCCACTCTCCAGCTGTCACAGCAGATTGCTCAGGGAATCCAGTGGAGGCGACATGGATTTCTGCTTTTGTTAGTAAGCTGGGCAGCGAATGCAGTGGCTGGGGAGTGACCACACAGTGTGTTTGACCTCATCTTCTGGGAGAGGGCAGGGCTGCCCTCTGCAGATCACAGAGTCATAGAATGGTTTGGGTTGGAAAGGATGATCTCATTCCACTGCCCCCTACCATGGGCAGGGACACCTTCCACTAGCCCAGGTTGCTCAAAGCCCCATTCAACTTGGCTTTAAACACTTCCAGGGATGGGGCAGCCACAGCTTCTCTGGGCAACCTGTGCCAGTGTCTCACAACCCTCACAGGGAAGAATTTTTTTCTGCTATCTAATCTAAACCCACCCTCTTTCAGTGTGAAGCCATTCCCCCTTGTGCTGTCACTACAGGATCTTGTAAATAGTCTCTCTCTTGTATCCTTCAGGTCAATTAGGTCATCCTGAAGTTTTCTTCAGGCTGAACAATCCCAGCTGTCCCAGCCTTTCCTCCCAGCCGAGCTGCTCCATTCTCTGACCATCCTGGTGCCTCCTCTGGACTCTCCAGCAGCTCCATGTCCTTGCTGTGCTGGCCCCCAGGGCTGGAGGCAGCTCTGCAGGTGGGGTCTCACCTGGGAGGGGCAGAGGTGCACAATCCCCCCCTGTCCTGCTGCTCACCCTGCTTTTGATGCAGCCCAGAACATGGGGGGTTTTTGGGCTGCCAGAGCCCATGGCTGGCTCATGTCCAGCCTCTGATCCACCAGCACCCCCAAGTCCTTCAAGATGGGGTGGGATGGGCAGCCCTGGCCATGGCTCCTTCAGCTGTGACTCACCAGAGCTCCCCGAAGCTGCCCCAGCAGCACCACAAAACCAGCAGGAGGGAGCATGGAGTAAAGAAGGCTCCAGTGGCGACCACATGAAAGTGGCTCTTAATGAGACGTGAAGGCACTGAAGAAAATTCAGACCCAAAGGGTAGCCAGGAGAAGGAGAACTCAGTAAGTTATACCCACCCCAGACTGAGCTGGTAATCACTGGCACTATTGTGAGGACTACAATAAATCAGTGTCTGCCCTGGCCGCCTGCATCTCATTAAGCACAAACATGCGGATAGGGAATGTCAGGCTCAATAGAGATCTGTCATGTGAACACTGCTGTGTCCGAGTGGGCTGGCTTGCATGGTTAGCCAGCTTTGTGTTTTCCCTTTTCTTTTTTCTTTTTGCTTTTTTTTTGTGAGGGATCTCTCTTGTCTTTTGGAAAAGTTGATCCGCGCCGTACTGTGGGCAGTAAATTTGCCCTTTTCTTCAGTGATTTGTGAATTCTGAGATAATAACATTGTATTCAAGGTGCGGGGGTAAAATATCTTTCATATGTGTCATATTTAGTTTGGGGATTTTTCCCCCCCCAAATCCTCCTCCGTGTATGGTGCAATGCATATTACTGAGGCTGGGCAACACCTCCCTGTATTTATACAGCTTTTGTATAGTGCCCATTACTCAAGCATCACACACTGCCTTGGAAAGGCTAATTAATTTAAGCCCTGCAGCACCCCTTTGAGGCAGATTTTGTTGGTCCTGATGGATGCACACATTGGAGCTGCTCTTTGTTATTTATTTTTAATATGATTTCTATCCTGAAGAGGGGAGGGGGGAAATGAATAGTTTGTACTTTGTTAGGTAGTTGAAAAAATGTTAGGCTTTTGATATCATCAAACAAAAGTATGTAGCAAACTTTGGGGTTTTTTATTGCAAGTCATGCCTCAGAGGTTCTTATTTTCTTTTAAAGCCTCAGCTTCTTCAGCCAGGTGAACTTATAAATGTCCTTTTGTTTTGAAATGTCTCTGTCTAGCTCGTGTGGTTGCAAAATAAATTTTAATGTATTGTCTTTGCTTAATCTGAAATCTGAGATGCAGCGAGGCACTTGACTTAGGTTGTGGGTTTGTTTCTTTTCAGTCTTAAAATTTCCGCATGATTAGGACTGGGAATACCAATGACAGAGCGTGAGTGCACTTCAGGAGGGCATCCCACAAATTACTAGTTGGTTTTGTGTTCATGTTTTAATTTCAGAGCTCCTCAGTCCCATACTATATTAAGTAGATAAAACAAGGGGAACCATCTCCTCCCTCCCATTCTATGACTGAACCAAAGATGATTTTGAACACTGACTGCACTTTTTTGTCCTTGCTCAGTCTTAAAGAAGAATTTAGCCTATCTTCTCCAATTGCTTTATCCTTCTTTGTCTTTACTCTCATTTCGGAGCTCAGCCTTGTTTCTCCACTTCTTTTGTCAACACTAAATTTGTTTCCCTGACTGTTCTCTCTTACCCTTCCCACATTCCTTTTTCGTGCTAGATCCCAAGCTAGCTCATTTTTTAAGGAGTGATGAGGACTGACAAAGGGGCTGACTGGGATTGGCTTTAAACCACAGGCCACCAAGTCTTCATGTCTCGCTCCCTCCTGTAGGAAAATTCCTGATTCCTTAATATTTTTCTGTGAAAGAGGTGTTCCCTCCTACCTAGGGTGTCATTTCACAATTGCTTTAAGCCAATCTGAGACCACGCTGCACCCAAAGCAGGCAATCACCCTTTGCTAGTACCTGCTCCTACCATCTCTTTTTGAGTAGCTGCCTGATATGGCACATTGCAGGGGGGCTTGTTGGATTTTTCTGGGTTTTGTTTGTTTTGTTGTGGTTTG
Organism: Sclerurus mexicanus; assembly: GCA_013396755.1. NCBI lineage: Eukaryota > Metazoa > Chordata > Aves > Passeriformes > Furnariidae > Sclerurus > Sclerurus mexicanus. Next base: position 826,228 of record VWZF01003765.1, read on the forward strand.
TTTTATTTTTTGGGGTTTTTTTGGTAACTGTAGTTGAGGAACCTGCTCTGATTTGCATCACAACCTAATGGATATGCCAAGAAGCCCTGGGAAGCACTCAGTGAAGAGCAAGGAAAAAGTGTTGTCTCTGACTGACGGAAACCATCATTTAACGATGCTGCATCTGATGTAGTTTATTGACTTCCCTGAAAGAAGTTCTCCTGCATCTAGCTGCTGTTTCCTTCAGCTTTGTGTTAGTACGAGCCATCGTGCAGCTGTGGTGAACCAGCCCGGTTACCTGAGCCAAATGGGGAAAGGAGGCATCTTGTTTTGTCCCTGCGGTTTTGGGAGGCAATTTTCAGCCTAGATCACCCTCACAATTAAGCAAACAAGTGGCCCACTCTTAGGCCACCTTTCGGTCAGTGTTTTTCACGGTGTTTGTAAATCCACCATCCTCCTGTTTAAAGGTGAAGGCTGTGGCAGGTTGCTGCTGCTGAGGACAAACCGGGCATCGTTCCCGTGTTTTCCAAGCCTGAGGCAGATTTGTTCTTCTTATTTGTGCCCAGACCTGCACCCAGCCCTTGCCTTGAAAACTCACAAGCTCTAAGGCAAACAGTGCTTTGAACAGTACATAATTCAGCTTGTGTCCCGGATGAGCCAAGTTTCTGAGACACATGGCTTGGGCCAAAAAGAAATCTGAGATGATCAGGAATTCATCTGCTGTGCGAATATGGGCTTGGCAAGTTTTTCCCCTTCCAGGAACACGACTATTTTAAAGCACTTCAGCATGATCAGCTGTTTTGAAGGGCCTGCAGCAACATATTTTTCTCTGCAAAAGTGACACTAAATTTATTTTTCAGGGCAGCGGTTGTGATTTTAAAACTGAAGGTGGTTTAGACAAAAATTCTAATGGAGTTTTTTGTTTGTTTGTTTGTTTAATTGGATGTGCAAATCACCTCTCCTGTCTTTTGTTTTGGCAGTTGAATATCCTGGTTGACACTGGGAGCAGTAATTTTGCTGTAGCAGGTGTGCCTGATCCCGATGTCACCTCCTACTTCAATGCTGAGCTGTAAGTACCTGTTATGTGATGGGTTAGGGTGTCTTTTAAACTCTGGCTCCTCCTTGCAAGACAGGATGATAAAGCAGTTCTTGGGGCTCTTCTGATATCCCTTGAGAGTGGGATGTTCGTTGCCTGAATGGGAATGTTGACCTTGCCTGATATCATGAAGAGTCCCAGTGATTTCAGCACAGCTGAGCTCTGAGCACAGCACTCATGGGAGCTGCTGAAAAGGGAAGGAGATTACAGGGTGAAAATTGTCTGGAAAATCACACCAATTCCAGACAATTTCTTCTCTGAATCGTCTTGGAAGGAATTAAAAGTTTAAATATACTTTGCCTTTGTTCGAAAACAAAAATTAAAACCTGGTAATTGCATCTGTTACTTGACATCTCATCCAAAAGCCAAATTAGTTAGTCAAAACCTAATTTGTTGCTTAGTTTGCCTCAAGAGCCTCAATCAGTTAACAATCTAGACAGAACCTGATGAATCTTGTTATTTATAAAATACAACTTTGTGGTTTGGTGCTTGTTGTGCACTAAATTTATTGTGTTTAGCATAAGCTGACATTAATCGCAGCCAAGCACAGCTTTGTCTGTCTGAATCACTCTCCCTCTTTTCTTCCTTCCTTTCTGCCCTTCTCTAGTTTCAATTATTTCAGGTAAACTTCTCCAAAACTCAGTGTCTCTCTTTAGCTGGAACATATGGATAAAAATACTTAGAGGGCTGGGAGGCTGGAGAGTATCACCATTCTCATTACCTCATTGGGTACTTTGTCATGGGGTTTTGCACTTTTTTTTTCAAAAAGATGCACTGGTAATGGAAGGAAATCCATTATTTCCTTGCTACTTACTAGAATAGCCTTACCTCCTATCATATATTGAGATGGTAATGGAGATATTTCACATCTCACTCACAGGTCTGGAAAGTCCAGAATTTACACTTCAAAGGTATTTGTTCACTACTGCAGAGTTTTCCATGCCAGCTATCCCCATCCATAGGTAGTGGCTAGGGAAAACTTAATTGCAGTTAAAAGCACAAGCATTCCTTCTCCCTTTTCTCTTAATTGATGTTATTGAGACTAGAAGGACAAGGCTTCTCTCATAAGAACCATCACCCATTAGAAACAGCAACAGCAAAGGTTGTGTGTTGAGAAAGGCTGCAAAATCACTTGAAGGTTAAGTTGTCTTATCAGTGTTCTCAGTGTGAACAGTGTTTTGAGAACTTTGATATAAAGTTAATACTGAAACCTTGAAGTTTAGGTCCCAAAGAGTTAGTTAAGGAGGTTTTGCAAAATTATTTAACCTCAAGACTTGACAGTCCAGAGCAATTGCAATAAGAGTTTCTGCTTTGGGTTGGATTGATGGAGTTACTGCTATGTGCTCAGAATAAAGTGCAATGCTTTAACTTGGCTACACCACGCTTGTCCCATTTTAAGTATTCAAAATACATTTAAATAAATGTCATCTGGGAGGGTTCCTGGCCCCAATGAAATCAGTTGGATATTTCAGAAATGTTGTTTGCAAGAAACCTCAGGTCACCTTGCACGTATCCCAAATGAGGCTGGGCTGTCACCAGATCAGGTCAAGCCATGGCTGAGTGCCCCCAGGTCCTGTAAACCTCTGAGGATGGAGAATTGTGGAGGTTTGGGTTGGCTCCCTCCCAAACCCAGCTGCTGGCCACACAGACTCCCCTCTCCCGAGAGAGAAGGAAAAAAGTACCAAAAGACAATTGTAGTAAAAGTATATATATATTCATATATATTACCATTATATACAATCAAACACTATGAACCTACAGAACAAGAACCCCAAAGCAACCCCAAAAGGGAAAAGGGGGAAAGGGAAATGGGGCAAAAATGGGTAAAACCAAAACAAAACAGATACACACACACACTCGTAAACTCAGGGAAAAGCTCAATAAGTAACTAACACAATAAATTCTCACCAAACTCCCCTCAAGAGAAGCAGTTCCTTCACCTCTGTGCGACTGGGACAGCTTCTCAGATGAGGCCTCGGCTCACATAGATAAGAGCCAAGCCAACACTGGACCTGCTGTCCTCCAAGCACACAAAAGGAAGAAGAGAGGGAGGAAACCTTATATGTCTTATATACAGCTGATTACGTGAAGGAATGGTGTGGAATAGTTCCTTAGTTATGACTGTGTTACCAGGGAAGACCCAGACCGAAACCAAGAAAACTACACTGCCACAAGAATCCATGCTCTCCCTGGGCAATATGTTCCAGATCTCTGCCACGCTCTTCTGGGGAGGAAATATCTCCTAATTGTCCAACCTGAACCTCACAAAATGTGACTCGGAAGCGTTTCCCCCACACTCGGTCGCTCCCCACCACTGGGATCGGGGAGAGAATCAGAAGGGTAAAAGTGAGAAAGCTCATGGGTCCAGATAAAGACACTTTAACAGGTAAAACAAAAGCCACATGGGCAAGCAAGGCAGAGCACAGAATCCCTTCACCTCTTCCCTTGGGCAGGAAGGTGTTCAGCCATCCCCAGAGAACAGGGCACCAACACACGTAACAGTGGCTTGGCAAGGCAAACACCATAACTCTGAATGTCCCACTCCTTCTTCCTCCCTCTTTGTATGCTGACCATGACACCATATGGTGTGGAATATCCCTTTGGTCAGGTGGGGTCAGTTCTCCTGTCTGTGTCCCCTCCCAAATTCTCATGCACACCCAGCCTGCTCGATGGTGAGATGGGGTGAGGGCCAGAAAAGGCCTCAACTCTGTGCAAGAGCTGCTCAGCAGTAACAAAAACATCTCTATACTCAACAGTGTTTTCAGCACAAATCCAAAACACAACGCCCTGTGAAGAAAATTAACTCTACCCCGGCCCAAACCAGCACACCTGGTTGTCATGATTTTGCACAGATGGTAGACAGGGGCCTTGATATCACATCATCTGGATCTGTAAAATTACCTGAGAGTGACCTTTACCCATGTGTAAATGAGAAAAGTGACGTCTGGGCACTTTCCTTCCATGCTGGGTGGGACGCTTCAAAATTAGATAAAGAGGTTTCCTCTTATCTGGTAATTGTTCTGCCAGTTTTTCCTTATATTGTCATTGCCTGGCTTCCAAAGGCACAAACTGCAAGTTGAAGAAAAGGGGAAAGAAAGATTAGTAATTTGTTAAGTTAATGGGACTGGGTTATAGATGTGTGCTTATTTGAATATTAATGTTGTGTTGGAGAAAGAGAGTGATGGGTCTGGATTTCCTGATGCCACGCTCTTTGTTTAATTTCATTCAGGTGATCATAATCTGAAATGAAAGGCATGAGTGTTTTTTGACTGAAATTGAGGAGGGTGCATAGGAAGGGCACTGTCTTTGTTTCAAAGGACCCAGAGGTTGTGTTTTTCAGGAAGAGCCCTCCTGGAGCAATTTTAGAACTAGCTTGTTAAATGATGTTTTGTATTGTATAATCTGTGTCATATAATTCTGTAGTTTAATTATCTGACTCTTTCTGTATGAAATGAGTAGAGTTGTTATGATGAGCTCTTTTGCAGCTCAGGCTTTTGAGTGGCTCTGACAAAACTTTGCTGTGAAAAGTTGTGAGTTTGCTGTGATAATCATGCTCTATAAGTCACCACGACGTATTAGGTTTTGCAAAACGGCCTAATCTGAACTCAGAAGAAATCACGGTGCTTGTTTCTCATGCTGTTCAAAATAACAAGTAGTTTTGTTGAATACACTACTTATGATAAAAGAGCTACTTAAACAGACATATAAAGGGTTTTTTACACTTGAACCCAACTTATCTGTGATAGCTCTGCAGCAATATGTCAACATGACACGCTCAGGGCTTTCAGTATTCAGCAACAGTATTCAGTTTTATTTCAGTGTGAGTACTACTGCCTCACCATATGAAGGTTCAAGAGCAGGCTGCTCGAGACTTGATCTTTCCAAGAGATGGGGAGGTAAGAAAAATATAGGCAATAAATTGAGGTAATACAATAAGTTATATACCAGCAACCAAAATGAACTGCTGCCTTGCAGTACGGTGCTGTGAGTTGGGTTGTGTACACTGCACAGCTGGTGGTTTGGGGTGAATTATACACTTCTTCCAGAAGCCCTGCAAATTAGATGGGAATTCTTGGTTAAAAACCAGTAATTTGTTCAGTTTTCACATTTGCTTTGTCTCAAAGGTGTTTGGTGAGCTGGGTGTTCAGATGGCCTTTCTGCATAGAGTAGATTTGCTGTTGCCATGTTGAGCTTCCTTCGAAAGAATCAGGACCTGAGAAATAACATTTTGGTTATTTCACTTATATCATCATTTGTTTTGTCCAATGCTATATGCTAGCAATGAGGAGTAACTCTGCAAGAGAAAATTAACCCATCTCTGGTTTGCTCTGCTGAGGTTTGAGATCCATTTGAAGTTTGAGGACTGTGTTTCTGTTGGCTGCTGTGGAGAGAAGACAAACTGGGAAAGGGGGAGAGAAGGGAGTAGGGTCATTATAGCACCATGGTCTGGGAGATCTTTTTCCTTGCCTCTGGCTAAGCTGCACTCTGTCCTGCTGGAAGAGTTGGATTTCTTTTTTTCTCAGAGTGGCTGATGACAGGCAAGAAGATGGAGTGGGAAGTGGTTTTGCAGAACAGAATATAAACTACTGCCACAAGGATTATGTGAGATCCCTTCCCATGGTAGGAATTTTGCTCATTGAAGGAAATAATAAGGTCTTTCCTTCAGTATGGCATTTGTGAGCTTTACAAATGAGATGAGTGTCTTCGTATGCATTTCTGCAGGTGGGAAAGCTGAAGCACAAAGGGTGAGGAAGTGACTTGTCCTGGCTTTCCACAGAAAAGTTCACCAGCTGTGCTGGAAAATGAACCCATTTTTTCTGTGTCCTGGTCCACAGCTCAATCCATCAGGCTGTTACAGCTTCTGGAAGAAGAGCTGTGTGTTGCTGCTTTGCCAGTCACACACTGTCTGCATTTTCAGATTGGCTTCACTTTATTCTCCCAGTACTCAACTTTCTCTCTGATTTCAGATGTTTCCTCTTCTCTTGCCCAGCCAGACACTTCGTACATGAAGAACCCTGTACTTTCCCTTTCATTTCCTAACCCCCCAGCTTTCACTAATTATTCAGGCTATTTTGATTTATAAAATGCACTGCTAGTATGACAGAGGTGTTCTGAAGGCCCTGTCTGAGCAGAGATGTTCCTCTGTGTAAGTGTCATACAAATGCAGAATTACACAGCAAGTGAAACAGCAGTAGCAGTAGGACTAACCAGACACAGGTAATAACAGAGTTTCTGGAATTCATGCATTTTGAAATATTATCTCATATATTTCTGCTGTCTTGGATGTTAATCCTTGAAGGTTAGGTTTTAGGAATGTGAAGAAGTGCTTAGGGTTAGAGCTTGGCCTTAGCTAGGAAGAAGGTCAGTGGCATGGTCCATATGGACATGTGTGATAGAGCATCTCTTTTAATGGATGGGACTTTTCCATGTTGCTGTCTAAAGGTTGTTCCCCATAATAAGCAAAACCACACTGACTTTGTGCTGGTGAGCTCAGATACACAAGGTTGTGAAACCTCTTCATGTGGCTCTTAAATCTGCACTTGATAAACCACCTGCACTTCCTATTCTTCTACACATGTGTAAAGTTGGTGTTGTAAAATTATTTTGCACTCCTTTTTTTTTTCTTTAATTTACTTTTGAAAAGGCTGTCAAAGGGAAAGAAAATCTGTTCAGATGAACTGAGTGTGGTCATCTGTCTCTTCAAAAGGGGAAGCTGCTATGCCAAGGAGTGGGTCCAAAATAAATTGTGAGGGATCTGAAACTTTTGTAGCTCTTTGGTAGTGATGTGGGTGGAATATGATTGCAATATTTAGGGATTGCAGGATTTTAAATGGAAAAATCTATTGAGATTTCTTCCAATATTTGTGGTAAGTCTTCCAAACAGGATTTTCTTCCTTCCTTTGCTTGCCATATTTAACTGCTCCTTTGCCTTTGCTACCTTGGCTAGAAAGAATTCTTTCCTTTCCTCCTCTAAATCAGTGAATCATTTGTTAATAATATCCAAGTCTACTTACTTCCTGATAGATAGACCAAACTGCAGATTTAAAAAAACCTCTGTCTTACTGCTGATACTCACAATAGCATTCTAATTTACCCAAAATGGATCTTTTAAGAATATTAATGAGGTATTAGTCTGCAGCTATTCAGTTAGCTTAGCATTTCAATTTTTTGATTTGAATTCAGCATCTTTTCATTTCCTAGAACCACTTAATACATTCATTCTCCAGTCAGAGAGTTGCTCCTGTTGTGATGGACCGCTCTGAGTCAGGGACACATTGCACCAGGTCACATAATACCTTAGATTTAAAATAAAGGGCACACATTGTGAAGGTTTGAGTTATTGATGGTTTCTGCATAAAAACAGGGCCTTGAGATTTTCTGGTTTTATTTCTGCATTTTGCTGCTTTTACAAGTAGTATGAATATGTATTTTGCAGGCTTAATTTTGTTTTTCCCCCCTCTCTCTGGGCACAATTGAGATGGAATATATTCTGTCTTGCATTGTAGATGAACAGCTTGTGCATAAGTGCTTCTTTTCCTTTTAAAGGTCAAGCACATACAGATCTCAAGGGATTGATGTCACAGTTAAGTACAGCCAAGGAAGCTGGACTGGAGTGCTGGGTACAGATGTCATTACTATACCAAAAGGAATCTATGGCAGCTACACCATCAACATTGCTACCATTCTGCAGTCAGAGAACTTCTTCTTACCAGGGGTTAAATGGCATGGGATTCTTGGCCTTGCCTACGATGCCTTAGCCAAGGTAAATCATCCTTTCCCCAGTGATTGTCTCTCACAATGACGATAAACACAGATTTAGCTGTTGAAATAAAGTGAGCAGATGATCTGTCAGCGTTAGACTCCTCCCTTCCAGCCACTCTTTCCTGGATCTTTTATGCTTGTTGCAGAAAGAATTCATCCGTTTGTGATGGTACCACATTGCCATGTGGGAATTTTGGCTTTTCTGGTGATGAAAACTCTGATTTTAGCTGCTCTGGAACAAATAAGCTTTTACAGAGCTTGTAGTACCAGAGTATGGGACTAAGTCCTCTGGTATGTGTGAAGGGTGGTATTATGGCTCTGATGACAATCATCAAGACTTGCCTAAGGACTGATGAACTTACTTGGCAACGCCCTTGGCAGTTCATCCTAAGACATTCTCTATTCATCAAGTAAAAATTGAGATGGAGGGCATAGATGGATAATTTCAGAACAAATATTATCTACAGTGTTTCCATGAACGTAGAACCAAGCACATCGTGGTCTTCTGGAGGTTGAAAATTCAGGTAGAAATTTAAATTAAACCCCCAAATTTATAGTCCAAAGTTTATGAGCTTATAATCTAAAACTGAAAACGTGACTAGAATGCTACATAGTCATAGTTTTCATTTTACACATCACGAAGTGAGATTTCTCCAGTTAGAGCAAATTATTCAATACCGCCTGATGACTCTGCCTTGTTCAAGAGCTGTGTGAGCCTTGTATTGACTTCTGCTGTTGACTTGACATATCCTGTCAACAGGAAGGGAAGAGCTGCTTCTCAAGCTGTGGTTTGGGCAAATAGTGTACCCAGGGCGTTGATTTTTCCCTTCTTCTGAAGGCTTAAGAGTTGTTGACTTCTGAGGCTGCTCTGCCTTTGTGTAGTAAGAGCCCTTGGCTCCTCACACTTGCCAGGGTCTCTGCCTGTCATGAGACCTGCCTGCACAGAAATCTGAATTACAGTGAAGTTGCAATGCTCTGATAACCGCAGAGAGAAGTGTAGGGAAGAGCCTGTTGGCCAGCAACCAGTTGAAGTGAGCGTGCTGGGATGTGAAGTTCTTCAGAAGAAAGGAGAGGAATGAAGGGCCTTTGAATTCAAAGTTCGTTAGAATTAAACTGTGTTGAAAAACTGAAAGTCTTGACTTTAAAATGTTGCCTCTGGAAAAGCGCGAAGGGCGAGTTGCTTTTGTCTGTTCTAGTAACCCAAACCCTTTTCCAAACAGAACGCATCAGTGAGAGTTTCTGCCCGAAACTGCTGTTTGAGTTTGGAAACTGCAATTGAAAATTACTCTTGTGTTTTGGGGACTTGTTAGCAGTGACAGTGGTCAAGAGTAAAAATATTTTTTAAAACAGCAGAAACAGGAAAATGACAGATGTTGGGCTTTAAATGACATATTATGTATAGAACTTTCATCACCTAGTTGTCAGAAATTCAATTTACTCGTGAAAAGTGGGCTTGTTTGAATGATTTGCTGATTTCTGCAAAGAAACTTTTTAACGAATCCTGCAATTCTTTTGTTTTGTTTTGTTTTTCAACACCTTCAAGCCTTCGAGTTCTGTGGAGACCTTCTTTGATTCTCTTGTGAGGCAGGCAAAGATCCCCAACATTTTCTCCTTGCAGATGTGTGGTGCTGGACTCCCTGTTTCTGGAAGTGGTACCAACGGAGGTAGTCTTGTGGGTATCTGTCAATCGGAGAGGGAAGATGTATCTTTGTTAATCTCTCTCCCTCTTTTCTGTGACTATCCTACTTCTGCCAAATTTAATGTTTAAATATGATGTTTTCTGGGTTGATTTTTTTAAGGAAAAGTTAAGCTCTCATGCAAAACTCAATTGTCTTATTTATTTTCATTCTCAATTCTTTTTTTTTTCCCTCTCTCAAGTTTGAGTAAACTTTTCTTCTTTTAACAAAGGAAAACATAAATGTTATGGTGTTTCCTCAGGGCAGATTCTGCTACCTTTCTCAAACTGAGTAGTCCCTTACTCAGCTGATAAACTTGTTCAATCTCATCAAAATGCTACAGTAATTTTTTTTTACATGATGTGAAAAGGGGGAGAGGAATCAAGGGTCTTTTCTTTTTCTTGTTGGCAACATACTAAAGGAAAAAATCTGAATATCAGATCTCCTGTTTTTTGTTACTCTGGAAAGTCTTTCCATCAGTTTTAGCGGGATCAAGAATTGGCCATTATGTATCTAGATTTGGGAGTTGGAATGACTGTTCCCAAATAAGCATATCAGCACAGGAGTTGGTCACAAATAGTTATTTTGCAGTGAATTCACTTACTGTAAATGTTACTCATGTAGATGAAGCCCAAGAGAGAAGTCACTTCTGTTAGTTCAGTTCAAAGTCTGAGAGCCCACTATGCTCCCAGTCATCCTCAGCCTAAGTTTTGAAGGAAGCCAGTAGTGATATCAATGACAAGGTGATGATATTCCATTTTGGATGTGTGTTAGAAAAATGAAATGTTCTTGGACATTGTTGAAGCTTTTCTGATCTGATAAAGGAAATTTATCACGTGTGAATTTAATATTCTATCCCATTTTTATACATTGCCCATTTTATACATTGCCCTGAAGATTCTGCTTTGATTTGAAGCAGTGGAGCTTTCATAATAAAGCCAGTGTCAGCTTTTAGATAAAGATGCTGGTAATTTGGCCCAGTATGGGAATTCTGTTTGATTGAAGCACAATCTATTTAATGTCTAGATGTTTCACACTGCTTTATTACTGACAACAAACTTGTCAGTAAAATCCTTACAAATGATGCTAAATTAAAATTTTGATGCCCTGAGTATCACAATTAAATATTCCCCTTTTTTTTTTTTTTGCATGTAGTTGTCCCAAAACTAAGCATCTGGGATTTTAAAGCATGTGAATTGTTCTCTTCTTTCCCTTAGGTCCTGGGTGGAATTGAACCAAGTCTGTACACGGGGGATATCTGGTACACACCCATCAAAGAGGAGTGGTATTACCAGGTTGAAATTCTCAAACTGGAGGTGGGGGGTCAGAACCTCCAACTGGACTGCAGAGAGGTATTTGCCATTGTGGTTTTGTCCATATAAAATGTGAGTTTGGTTGAGAAAAATCACCTAATTGATCAGGTTGGGTCTTTGCAAGCAGATGGGTGTCACAGTCTCCTCTGGGAAGTGGTAACCCTGAAAAGAGATGAGCGAGCCATGTGAAGTGCAGTGTGTACATCAGACCTGCTAAAATTGCTTTACGGAAGACTCTAAAACTCCCTGATGGTATTCCAGTAAATTTGGAACTGAGTTATAATTGTGAAGGCAACAATCCACTGAAAATCAGGCTGCTGGGCTTGGGGAGGGCTCAGCCTCGTGGGTTGTTTCAGTCTAAACACTGAAGATGCTGCAGTGATTCAAGGAGGCAATAAACACCTACAGCATAGGGTTTTCATGTGGTCAAATCAAATCAAAAGGGGTTTAAAGCAATTCTGGTCAAACAAAGAAAAGGGGAGATTTTGGACTGACCCCTGTAGAGCCGTATGAGCACATAACTCATGATGGCAGTGGGCAGGTGTCATCCCGAGATGCTTCATAAAGTTCTCATCCTATGGCTCCTTTTTTATTTTATGTTTTTGTAATCTACTTTTGATCTCTTATGCCTTGTCTGTTATTATTCCTGACAGGCATATTTTCTGGTTTTTATTAGAAATAATGTTCTGTGTTCTGGCAATTTTTATTCCAAAGCAGTTTAATTTTTATTTTATTTTCCTGTGGAAGATATGTGTGTATGCACGTGTTTTATCTGTTTCTTACTGTTGTTTGTTGCTATGCATGTTTTGATTTTAGTTCTGTAATTTTCATGCCCCAATTTTATTAGACATTGTAATTTTATCTTATAGTTGTGCTCTTAGTTGGAAATCATTGGGATGTTGTGCTGGCTGGGGTTAAACCATGACAAATGTGATAATTCTGAAGTTTTATAGTTCATATAAATTAAGTGAAATTCATGATTAAAATATTACATCGGCATAAATATTATATTTCCATACAAAATATGGAAGTCATATTGCCATATAAATTATTTAAAATTAGTCACAGCATCTTTCAACTTCATAAGCAAAACAAGGTCTATTTAAATGCCTCTCCTTATTATACAGTAGGAAAGCAAAACCCGCTGCTCCTCTAACATCGGTGTTTGCTTTTCTTCCTTGCCTTTGAAAACAGTCAGCGTGTTTTTGAAGGGGAGCCCTCGTGCTAATGGTTTAATCCACGCTGTTTCCAGAAAACAACTCACTTGAAAAATCCAGCCGTGTGTTGCAAAAGTTTCCTGCTATTGTTGCTCTTTTCTGAGCCCGGGTTTGCTTTCACGCTGTGTGTGTTCGCACACACGAGGATCCTTCCTTGATCCCAGGCAATCTTCCCACAGAGATTTAGAGGAAGAGCAGTAAACTAGAGCTGGTATGATTAAAAGTTTGGCTGGTTAGGAGCTTGCAGAGGATGCATGAATCACTGGATAGGATGATGAACTGTGTGCCCTCTCTCCTCTTAGTTGTTTTCTGGGAAATGGAACATTATTTGTAACCTCCACCAGAGACTACTCCTTTCCTTGCCGGGGAAAAGTTGTCCCCTTGCTTCAATGCTGGGAATGCGTCCAATGTTACGGCACAGCTCTGTCCCTGAGCCTGGCAGGCTGGGGCTGGGAGAATTCCTGAGCTGCTGGCAGTGCCCTCCGCTGCCCTGGTAAATATTAACCAGGAAGGCAAATTGCTGCCAGCATGCAGGAAAATCCAGGTGTTAGTCCCTAGCTGAGCCATCCCTCTGCTCCCAGCATTTTCCATGGGTTTTGTTACTGCTTGACCCTCCTAACTACTTTTTTCCAAGGGTGGCTTTCCACGATGCCAAGGATTGTGTATTTGTGGTACAGATCTGTTGAAATGGACTCCGCAACGCCTTGAAACTTCTCTCCGCTCTCTAGAAGTGTTTCTGAGCGTATAATAAATGGTTTTCTGCTTGCTCCTCTGTCAGCTCTGTATGGCAGCCTATAGCAGCTCTTTCAAAAAAGAAATAATGCAGAAATAGCTGTCAGAGCTACTTTTTTTACTTTTTGGTGGGTTTTATTTTTGTCACTGCGCTAAAGGGACTCTGTGTGACTTGATAACGTCTAAACCAATGCATTTTAGACTCACTTGCTGTTTGACCTCTTCCTAAGTAGCTTATGCTGTATATTATCTTGTGTCTTATGACAATGCCATAAACATGTCAGTGTTCAGCTATATTAATCCTGCTGCCTGAGCTGGCCACAAAAGTAATTAATGCAAACAGCTGTCACTGCTGCTTGTCCTTCCCCCCCCCCCCCCCCCCCAGTTTTTAAGGAGTTGATGAAGAAAGTTCTACTTTTTAAAATGTTTATACTTTGTTTACTGTGTCTGGTGTTTGCTGAAATCTCTTAATCCAAGAGTTAGGGTTTTAATAGTAAGAGAAATGTTCACTGGGGGGGGGGGCTATGCAGATTTTGAAACAGCAAGACTGAAGTTTCAAGTTTCTTTGTATTTGCTGTTGTCTTTGTTTCAATGATTTTCAGCAGTCAAGAGAGAGAGAAAGGTGTGGCATTTGGCATTTGTACTCTTGAGCCAGTGCTGACACGTAATAAGGCCTAATTTTCTCTGGCAATGCTTAAATTAGATATGCCAGCCACTAAAACAGGCTGCTGTACTGTGTTTAGGCTGGAGTGAGTTGTCTCCATGGTGGCAGAGACCTTGATTGAGGGCTCAGACGTGTGTGCTTGGCACCTGTCTGTACTGAACATGAAAGTGCTTTCACCCCCTCTGAGATGGCCTGGGTTTTACTCCTTTTTCCAGCAGTTTGGCCATTGGCACCAGCTGTGGTGGCACACAGCAATTTCCTGAGTGGGGCAGATAAACTCACTCTTGTGTCTAAGCTGATGGTATCTCGCTCCTGCGTTCGGGCTTCATTTGAATTCCAGCTATCAGCTAGAGAGAGCTGCAGACAGGGATGACACGCAGGTCTGGAAGGCAGCTGCCAAAAAGGAAAGGAACAGCTTTGTTATGGTTATGAAACAGTGGAATCTGCATTACAGTTACTACAGTGTGCAACCTGTCTCCCTTTTCTCTCCCCTCCCCAGTACAATGCTGATAAAGCAATAGTCGACAGTGGAACCACACTCCTTCGTCTGCCAGAGAAAGTCTTCAGTGCTGTGGTGCAAGCAATAGCTCGCACGTCCCTGGTAAGCTAATGGCATTAAATCTGCCCAAAATGTGAAATTCCTATTAAATGATTGCATAGTCTTTGGAAAAAAAAGTGTCATCTTTGCTGCCTGCCCTGTAAGTCACAGCTTTTTTATCCTGAGGGGAGCAGAATCTTACCTGTTCTACTCCTGTTAATAAGTGAGAAATGACTGGTAGTCTTTGATGGAAAGGGGAAAGGGAAAGCAAGAGGGGAAAAGGGAAAGGGAGGAGGGAAAAGGGGGAGTGCAAGTACAGGCAAAAGTGTGTGTATGGAAATGCATCAGAAATACAGCAGAGACAGGGTATTCTGTTCTAAGCATTTCAGAAACATAGACATAATCCCTGTTGCTCTGATTCAAAGTATTAAGAGTGCAAAACTCAGTCCTTTCATTCAAAACACAGTGTTTATAAAGTAGAAGAACCTGCTGCTGCAAGCAGTTCCTTTCCAAGTATAATGCTTTTTGCTGTCTAGAATAAATGCCATTCATTAGGATTATTCCTATCAATAAAGCTGCTTTTGACCTTCATTATTGAATTATTTATGTACAAAAGCATCTTTCTTTGGAAATAGAGTGGGCTTTATAAGTAGGGCATGGGGATGGTGGAGTTCTCTGCATGTAGAGTAGCTGAAGCAGCATTTTCTGGTTAATAAAAACTGTTCATAAATTTTCGTTCAATACAAGGAAGAGAACAGCAAGGTTAAAGATGAAGATTAAATCCCAGATATTTCAGTGTGAACAGTTTTGATATTTTTGCCCTGGAATCACAATCAAACAATAGCAATTGACAGGAAATACCGTAACTAGCTTCCCAAAACACAGGATATTCTCCTATATGCTGACAATTCAAGATTGAAGTCCTTTTCCTACCTGATGGAGAGCAGAGATTTGATATGAAGTGTTCTCCACTGCCTGCAGATGTCCAGTACCTGAAATAAATGTACCAGTTACAACTTCTCTTTACAAAACACTTAAGTATTGACTGGAACAAGTTCAGTCAGCGGGGGGGAATTGAAAGGAGCCACCCCAAGAGCTCTTGTAGTGGCACCTTGTGGATGGGGCATCCTCCTGTGAAGTGGGTCACAGCAGTCCACGCTCCTCTCTGATGCTGGTCAGGACATTTGGACTAGGGCCTTCCACATGACAAGTGATTAATGGACTGATCAATCAGGTTATTAGAGGGGAACCACTCACTCGCTCTGCTCAATGGTTTTTGCTCTTCCTGTTAAAAATGTCTAAAGTAGCTCTTCCCTTTCAGGGTTTCTTTTTAGTCCCAAGGACCTCGCAGCTGTACCCCTTTCCCTCCACACACCCCAAAATTTACTTTCACAGCTCTAAGCAGAGGAAATCGTCTGCTAAATTAGAAAGTAGTTATAGGGATGGAAGGATCGGATTCCAGCTGTGTAGGAACACTGTCAGAAAAATGAGTATTTTCAGCAATTGTACTGCAGCATCACAGCTGTACTCTTATCACTCTGTGCTTCTGGCAGGATATGTACCACTGAAACATAAAATCAGCTGCTGGAGTCAGACATATCTCTCTGACCACAGGTGAGCCAGGTGAACAAGTCTGCTCCTACTAGCTTGTTATGATCTTCCCAGCCAGATGTTATTTCGTCCTCAGCTATGCTGGGATAACTGTGTGTGATACTTCCCTTTATTCAGCTCCATTAAAAAAAACAAGGCTGTGAGCTTTGTGCTCTTTAGCGGTGCAGATGGTTTTTCAAACCTTACTTATTTGGACTGAAGTGTTTTAGGGAGCAGCTGGAGCTGCAGTTTGATCTTGGTAGGTTTGGAGAGTGGTGGTTTTCATAGATGGGCAGAGATGAACCACGGAGGGGTGGCCCCTACTACACCTCACTGAGCTGAAGTCAGAGCAGTCTACTCCCAGCATTAACACAATACTAAGTTAATAAATTGAGGAAAAGAAGGTTCAAATAAACCTAAAATCTTTATTTTAATAGCCCTTCAGGTATCATACACTCAAATCTCCCCAGTGCATTGCTTCAGCATACGGAAGTAAGGCAAGAAAATGCAATGTAATTTCTGGGAAATTAAAGCAGGCACTTAAAACAGAGCACTTTATACACTTGGTCTGTCCAGTCTAGATGCTATCTTGCAATTTTTCTCAGATCACAAGCTCTCCTTTCCAAGACAAAATGGAAAGAGAGTAGAACTGTATTTCACAGCAGGTCTGGCCTGGGACTGAGCTGTGAGGGGCAGAGTGTTCTGCCCTGTGCTGAGGGATGTGCTTAGCCTTGCATTGAGAGTTAAGGAGTTAAGCAGCCTTTTTGTGATTTAAGTCTCCTTGTTCACGTGAGTCTGTGCTTGTTGACCCAAGAACAAAGATGAGCACTTGAAAGTATGAAGTCTCTATACAGCCCTAACAAATATTTCACTGACAGGTGTGTGGGGAGGGGTGAATACTTGTCACCTGTACCATGCCATATAACTAATGCATGAGCTGATGTTTACAAAATAATCAATACCACAGATAAGTACAAATGAGGAGAGTGGAGTGGCTGGATCCCATATTTTTATTATTTTTTTCACCCAAATCAAGGCTTTGGCTGTGCAGCCTCAGAAGAAGATACTGCCTTGAATGCTGCTTCGTGGGGGAATAAAAACCAGCACCAAGTAGCGCAGTGAGACAAGGAAGGTTTTTGCTCTGATCCGGCAGCAGGTGAACTTCAGGGAGCAACAGCATTAGGCAAGATGTTTGTTTTAGCCAAACAAGCTCTGTAGGAGTTTGCTTTTTGCTTTGTTAGTTCCGTGGGTATATTACAAAGTACTGTTAATGAACCTTATTTCCAAAGCATGTCAGGCTGTGCTGGCAGTGAGTGGCAGGGCAGCAAAGGAGACAGAGGGACATCTTTCTTCCCATTGACTACAGCAAACCTTGATTCCCTTAAATGCCAGGAGATTTTCAGCTTAGCCCTTGGCTTCGATACTCCAAAAGCTGAGTAAGAAGCTGGAGGTATGTGAGGAAGGGACATTATTACATGTGGTTAGTGTTTTGGTTTGTGTTTTTTAGGAAGTGTCTGCTGCTTCAAAACATTGGTGTTGGGTCTGAGAGGAGATAGGGAGGCAGTGAAAGCCTTCACACTGCTGTTCATTGCAGCAGTGGGGAACTGAGACACAAATGGGGAGGAAAGGGAGGGCTAAACTTGATTTTGCCTCTTCCCTCCTCTTCCAAGTCGTGCTAGGTTATGATGCACCTCGATTTAGGTTCTGGGTTTTGGGTTTTTGCTTTGGTCCTTAAGGAAGCAGCTTGGATTTGTGTTCATGCTTGAATTTCTCCACAGGAATGGAAGAATTAGTGGTAGTGGTCACTTACAAAAATCTATCAAAATGTGTGTAATCTGTTAATTTTTTATTCTTTTTTTTTAATAGATACAAGAATTCTCTTCTGGTTTCTGGACTGGTTCCCAGCTTGCATGCTGGGATAAAACTGAAAGACCCTGGTCCTTATTTCCCAAACTCTCCATTTACCTGAGGGATGAAAACTCCAGTAGGTCGTTTCGGATCTCTATCCTACCACAGGTCTCAGTCTTCTTTGTTTATTCACTATGCATTTATTGTTACTATTATAAAGCACATCCTCATTAAAAATAGGAGCTGATTTTAGCAGTAATAGAGAACTGGCTTTTTGCGTGTAAGGGAAATCTTTTTAAATCAGATTTTGAACAGGGAAAATAACAAACTTGTCAAACCTGAAACCAAACCCGAAAAGCACAGTTTCCCTCTCAGGGCACTCCATGTGGTTGGGAAAGGATTTTTTCAATTTGTCAGGAAAAACAGGCAAGTTTTTGTTTTGTTTTCGTGAGCTTTAGCCACATCAGATGTCAATACAGAATGTCTCTGCTCATTTTGATCTTCTCATTTTGGGAAGCGAATTGATTTGTTTTTCGTGGCATTTTGAGCTGGAGCACTTCTTCTGAATATGAAAATCTTGGCAGTGACCCTTTGTGAGCTCTTCACCGGTTTCTGTAATTTTGTTGATTTATTTTTTATTAATATTCCATCCCAGCTTTTGGAATATAACGTGCTGTTTTATTTTTCCTCTCTGGCTTCCCCTCCCAGTATAGTTTGTAATGCAGGCTGGTATCCTCTAACATTACTAATACAGTCTTTTACCTCAGGGGACAGACAGGAGCAAAGGAGAGAATGAACCTATTAAGTACATTTTAACTTGAAATATAGTAAAGCCTTATGATAAGCTTTTTCTGTATTGATCACGTAGCTTGGCAGTCATTCATCTTCCCTGAGGAGACAAGGGGTAAAATGTGACTTGAATTTATAAATCTAGAGCCTTGAAGCTGACACTGAATGGTCTCTGAATCAACTCCATCCTGATAATTTTTTCAATAATAAAGTGATTCTCTAATTTGAGTTCATATCCCAAGTTCTTTCTCAGCCATCCTTCCCATACAGTAAAAAGTGGCTCTTGTGAATTTGCTGTTGAGCATCACATAGTGACTGACTGTGTTCAAGTTTAAGCTTAGAATACAAGAGCTTTGCCTCTCCCCTGCATGTGAGCTTTGACCAGTTTAAAATCATGTACAGAAATCTGTTTGCCCCTATTCATTCCCTAATTCCAGTGGAGTTTGAGTGCTCGACTAAAAATCAAGAGGACTGAACTTCTAACTACTGTGTGGTGTGGCTTCTCACACTCTGGACCTCTTTTTGTTTTAATAGCTTTACATTCAACCCATCCTTGGAATAGGAGAGAATTTGCAGTGCTACCGATTTGGCATCTCTTCCTCCACAAATGCTCTGGTTATCGGTGCTACAGTCATGGAAGGCTTCTATGTGATCTTTGACAGAGCCCAGAGGAGAGTGGGCTTTGCAGTGAGTCCATGTGCAGGTAAGAGAAATATTGCTCAGCACTTGGTGAGCGAGGACACCCCTGCTGTGTCAGAGAAACACCTTTGCCACTTATCTGATGGGGGGAAAAGTGTGGTTACTCATGAAGTGTGAAGAGTGTATTTTTGAGCAATTCCAAGCTATTCACACTTCAAAGGAAGGGGAAAAAAATGAAAAATCTGTGTTGCAACAGTCTTCTGGCATGAAGTGAATCAGCCTCAGCTCTGGGTATCTTCACTGTGTTCTTCCCTCTCACACAGATGATGTTCCCAAGACATCTGTCTGTGTGTGCAGTTTTCCCCACAGTTGCATCAGTCAAGTCCCTGTTTTTAAGGCAGCTTCATTTTTGTGTAGTTCATGTTCTGAATTTTGGATAAATGGGTTCTTCAACTAACTTCTGCAGTGTGCAGTGAAGGACCTTACTCACACTTTATTCTTAATGTAAACTGAGCCTCTTCAGCCTCTGGAAATTCACAAAGAACTGAGATACAGATGGGACTCGTGTTAAAACTTGCAGTGTTTGTGTTGGTTCTAAACAAATAGTTTTCTCAGTGTAAGTAGAAAGACATGATTTTTTTAATTAGTTGCTGAGGAGATGTGAAAGAGCTCGTGCCTCTTGGGGATGGTCCCATGCAGGGCTAAGAGTTGGACTCGATGATCCTTGTGGGTCCCTTTCAACTCAGCATATTCTGTGATCATTTTTGTCTGATTTTACTGTGCCAGTTAACTTTCTGGCTCTTTCACGATTCATTTTATCTCACCAAAGGTAGCTAAAAACAAAAGTTTTGGGGTTTCCTCCCCTTGTTGCTCAGGCATCGCTTTGGCATCACAAGAGCATACAAGTGGGAGAGGAGGGAAAGGATGTGCACCCCTCTGCAAGCCTCTGTCCCAAACAGGAGTGGTCAATGCCCCGGAAAACCTTGTGCCACCTGAGATTTGCATGAGAAAAGGACTAGGACCGACAGTGCTGCTTTAATCTCCAGTATTTGTGTTAGAGAGAGTAGGGTTAGAAAGCATTTGAGTGCTTAATGCAGCCAGGTGATAGAGGGGGGAAGGAGAGAGATTATCTGCTTGAGTTGTAGCTCTAGGGCATTTTTAAAGCAAGATTTTCTTTCTTTCTTTTCTTTCTTTCTTTTCTTTCTTTCTTTTCTTTCTTTCTTTTCTTTCTTTCTTTTCTTTCTTTCTTTTCTTTCTTTCTTTTCTTTCTTTCTTTTCTTTCTTTTCTTTCTCTTTCTCTCTCTTTCTCTCTCTCTCTTTCTCTTTTTCTCTCTTTCTTTCTTCCTCCTACCCTTTCCTTCCATTCCTTCCTTTCCTCCCTTTCATGTCTCCATTGTTAATGGGTTCAGAATTGTGGGTTTTGAGCTTGCCATGAAAGAAAACCTGAACGTTGATATGGGTTGCTCAACGGAGGGACCACACAGTGATGCAGGACACGTTTTGAATGCATCTGGCAGGAGAGTGTGACTAGGCAAATACTGCAGGCCAGGTTTTCTGTCTTTCACTATTCCTTGTGCCTCCTTGGTGCAGTTTTAGCAAGTTTTGGTGCTGTCTCCTGTCCTGTCACGCTGCAGCCACTGGTGACAGAGCACATGGGCCGAGGTGTGATGGTCAGCAGGGGACAGGAGCCAGCTGGTGGGCGTGACAACTGCTTTGGCAGCAATCCTTCATTGAGAAAAATAATCAGGGCACCATAATAACACCTTGGTGGTAACATTGCTACCGAGAAGCATAGTTTGGCCACTTCACGTAGTTCCAGAGAGGAAGAACTGCTGAATAGAAGTGCAGTTGGAATTTCCATGAGCTCGGGCACATGATTATACCCAGCTGGTGCTCCAAGACGTTTCCTCCTTGTCTCCCTGTCCACGTTTCATGCATGTCTAACCAAGCATCACGGGGACTGAGCTTCTTGAGGAATCAGCTGACTGACTGAGGCAAGATATCCTGGTTTGTCACATTCCACTCACATGGGGCAGATGACATTTTTGCTGGATGTGCCAGTTATTCTGAATTCGCTTCTTCACAGCTTGTGGTTTCCATATTTAACACCACTTTCATCAGAAAACCACAACTGTGAGTGCTGAGCGTCAGTGCAGGGGATTAAGCTGCCTGACTGGCTTCCTGTGGAGGCCAGCCTTGTCCTCCATAGCAACTACATTAATGTCATTTATTTGGAGCTTTGTAGGCTGTTCATGGGCATAAATTAAACTGGAATTGCTGGGGGCATAAATCTTCAGAAACGGAGAAATATAAAAGGCCATTTGGTGTGGCTTTGCAATGACCTGTGCTTTCTTAGCGTTAACATTAAATTAAATCCGTGTTAGAGGGTGTTAAACCAGTACGTGCTGAATACAAAAATTATGGGAACAGGATTAAAAACCTTAATTTCATTGAACTCCTGAGTTACTGTTGAGGCTTGGCTAGAAATGAGAACTGGCTTACCCCACAGCACTCCTTGGACCATTTTCATTCTCCAGGATGTGCCAAGAGTGAGGAAGGTTAGATAGATGGCTGCAGGAAGCTATTCCATTATAGCAGGGGAAAAAAATTGCTTTTTCCTCACTTTGTGAAACCCTTTAAGACTTATTCAGGCCAAGTTTCAAGTTGCCTGTTGATAACCTACTGTTTACAGGAAAAAACCTAGGAAAGGTTTTTGGATCAGGTCCCTTCTTGACACAGGATGTTCAGATCAAAGAGTTAGTTTTAGTGACTTCCAGGGTCTCCTTCCAAGCTGCACTGTATGATTTTATGATAAATTTGATCTAATTCCAGATTTACTTCCTTTGCTAACCACCCAAGTTGCTGAATGAGTGTGTGTTAAACTCCACAGAAATGTTAGAAAATAGCATTTTTCCAGATGTGCCTTTTTTGTCCTGTAGTCATCAATAATGAAGAAAATCTCATTTATTCAAGGTGATAAAAGTATTGTAGGTAGCTACCACCAGACATTCGAAGAAAATACACCAAAATATCCTAATTCAGGTAATGGGTAATATGTGAAGTGTGTGTGACTGTTCTTTTATGTTCAGGTTATGTTTGAAGAATTTAGGCAAATTTCCTCTCAATTTCTCTGGGGGTGGAAGAGTGTGAGGGAAAACTTTTTTTTTATTTTTGGAGGGAAGAAAGCAGAAGCTGTGCTGCTACCAGACATTCTCAAGATGTAATTTAAAATGTCAGACACTATGGCAACAGTTTTGTATTGTCTTTTTTAATCAGGGTAATTATGGCACTCAAGCCAAATAACGAGTAATTAGAGACAGTTTATTTTCAAAGCTATCTCCAAGGTGGAAAATTGCACTGCTTTTTTTTTCCCCCCCCACTTCTTCAAAATACTACTAAGTAGTAATACCTTGCAAGTAGCCTTGTATTTCACAGTAGTGTTAAATGTGGTTTAGTGTGGTGTTGCTGCAGAACTTCATGGAGACCAGTGAGAGGGTGGGATGTCCAGAAGAAACAATTGCACAGCAGACAAAGCCCAATCCTGGGACTCTAAACAGAAAGGATTTCTGCCACAGACTTTCCATGTAGTCTTTTACCATCTGATAAGTTTAGAGAGTATGTGTTTGGTATTCACCAGTGTCAGGGTGCTGTGGGTGCAGCCTCAGCCCACTCTAACAGGGTATTGTTGCTAAAGGAATCTTTCCACACTTACAGCTGGAGAAGGGCTTGGTTCATTTGGGTGATCCTACAGAAAATTCCTTGTTTGGGCACTTTTTTTTTTGTGATGATAGGTTGGTTTTCCATCTGATGTGCGAGTTGCAGCCTGCCGTTCCCTAGCACCAGTGCCAAAGGGGCTGGGAAGGACAGGAGGGAGGCAAAAAGGGCTGTGTCTTTCAGCACCAGCTCACAATTATTAAGTCTAACAAGACCTAAATCTTAAAATAATACAAGGTGTTGTGAGGCCAGGATCTGACTACCAGCTGAAATCTCTGCAGATAAAGCAACCAACCTATTCTGCATTTGTTTGTTCACAAAGAACCTTCAAGTCCCCCTTCCTCCCTTTGAAAAACCCTTCCTTCCAAGGGGTATTTTATGCTACTCTCTTTAAACACGGTTTCAGCAGTCATGACTGAGGTATGTGTTAGTAAGAGGGACTGTTTTCAGTAGGTGGGATCCCTTACAATTGGGCAAGAGTGTGTCTGTATATAAAATGAAAGAGAAATCGATCAGAACCATTAAAACTGAGACCTTTATCAAGAAAAATGCTCAAGTGTGTCTTGAAGTATCTGACGAGAGAAATGAATTGCAGCTGTTTGGAAGACTTGTTAAAATGTGCAAACAGTACTGACTGCAGACTCCTCGTTGCCCCAAGCAAGCCAAAAGGTGTCCATCCTTCCCCAGCCACACCTGCAGGTACGAAACGCTCCAAATATTTTGTTGCCCCGGGCAACTCACTTGCTCTGCCATTACAACACCCTCAGCCCTGTCCACAACTCAGGAACTTTGCTGCTCCTGCCACGGTTACTGTGACAACCATGGGCAGCATAACCTTTTTTTTTGGCACATCCTGGTTTAACATCCAGGGGATTGTGATGGTAGTGAAACAAGTCACACGGTCTGTGATGTTGCTGGGGTGGATGGCTGTTCAGAAATGGAGCTGCCAAGGCACCCCTTCGTGCTTCTTGCCTTAGTTTTGTCGTTTTTTGAGCTGCTTGGTTAGTTCTCCCTCCCTGCCCAGCAGCACTGCTGCTCCACGTCCCAGCTCCTCACTCCTGACACCTTCCTCTACCCCTTTTTGGGACAGCTGCCACCCAACTCTCCTGCCTCACCTCCCCTTCTGAATTTTCACCTCCACCCACAAGAGTGTCTGTGCTGCTTTCCACCCCGCACCTCGTGTGTGGGATGCAGTCCTGTAAGGTGTCTGTGAAGCCTGTGAACCTGCCTGCTCCCTAAGACCCTGGGACACAGCAAGCACAGGAGACACAGGAATCATCTGAGGTGCTTTTCCAGGTGTTGGAAATGGCAGAAACAAACAAAAACTGCCCTGGCTCTGACCTACACCGGTGCAGATGTCGTAGGATATTTAAGCAGGCATTTCTGAAAGGTTAGTCCAGAGAGAAAAAAGTGATCCAGTGGTTTGGGCTTTGACTTTGGCTGTGAGAAACCTGATTTAAATGTCTGTTTTCTCACAGCCAGCCTGTGTAGATGTGGGAGTGTCACAGTCTCCTTATGCTTCAGATTCCCTTTTTATACACATGGGATCCTAGCACTTGTGTTGCAATGAGAAATACAATAAAACATGGGGTGTGCGATGAGGGAGGGAAAGGGAGATGCAGGTATTTAGGCCAGACCTCTTGTTATTTGCTTTCAAGCGGTGTCTGCGGGCTTAATGATTTTCTTTTTGCAATTCCTCAGAGGTCGATGGCTCTCCCGTCTCTGAGATCGAAGGCCCGTTCACAACAGCAGATGTTGCGAGCAACTGTGTTTCCAGCGTTTCTTTCCATGAGCCCATGCTGTGGATTGCCTCCTATGCCCTCATGAGCCTGTGTGGAGTTATCCTCCTGGTCCTCATCATCCTGCTGCTCATTCCACCCCGGTGCCAGCACCGCTACACGGACAATGACGTGGTCAATGACGAATCCTCCTTGGTGCGTCATCGGTGGAAGTGAGAAACTTGATCTCGAAACCTGGGACTTGAACAGAACCAAGAGCAAAGGACTTTGCCAAGGGGAAGAAGCCAATGCCTCGGTCCTTTCTATGTTCATTACAGATCGCTGTTGAAATCCCACCAAATATCCTGCATCGTAACTTTTATAGCTTTATTTTCTAACACTGATTCTTGAACCAAAGCACTGTTAACCACCTCTGAAGTGCTACGGTACTGGATTTGCTACTGCAGTACAATGAGCCTTTATGCTCTCAACAATACCTTCTTTAAAAAAAAATTCAAAAAAAAGATGATAAAAAAAAAAAGATAAAAAACCACTCCACTGTCTGAACAAAATTGTCCGTCTCGTTTCACAAAAAAGGACCTGTCAGTATTTTCTAACTAATCGAGCCCTGACTGTAGAAAAAGAGAAAAAGAAACTTTCATAATCTTTCTTATTAATTGCATTAAATGAATCCTGCTTTCTGTTTACACCAATTTATTTTGAAACTGTGCTTATGGTGCGGGGGAGGGAGAAAGGTCAGACTTGGGCAGCAGAGAGAAGCAAGTGAGGTCAAGAAGAAATGTTGGTTTGTGGCTTCTTTTCCTCCAGATCACTGCTGCCACTTTAGAGGGTCACCCTCCCTGAGTGTTGTCAGAAAATAGCTCGAGGTGGTGAAAACTGGGAAACAAACTTGTTCAGCCTTAGTTGTCAAACCAGACTACCTCTCTTCATTTACAAGGATGCTACCACTGGTGAGCTTAGAACTGGGCTTGAAGCACAAGATGCTCCATACAACCAAATGGAACTGCTTGGCTTTGAAATTTTTTGGATTTTATAAAAATTAATATTTCATGACTTTGCACTTTGGTGCATTAAAAAAGAAAAAAAAAAAAGCCTTTCAGTTTTTTCCCCCTCATGTGGGTGTGTTTGTTGGGGTTTTTTGAGTTGGGGCTGACTGATGTTTAGCAAAGGCTGATCTGCATATGTACGGGCAGGCAATAAAGCAAAGGTGTGTGTTCTGTGATGTCTTTTGGTATTTCTAGTGAGCATGTAACAAAAAGGAAATGACAAAATAAGAAAGACAACCTTTTTTTTTCCTTTTGCTGAGCTCAGCAACTGTAAGTTCAAAAGAGAAGTGTTTGCCTTTGTGGAGAGGCTGTGAAGAGAAAATCTTAGTGCTTGTTTGTTTTCCAACCTGAGCAGCAGCTGGAGGTGTTCGGTTTAACTTCACCGCTGTGTCAGTCAGATGAAAAGTGTGTGTGAACCGACTGGCTGAAAACTACCAAATGGTTGGACTGAAAACAACAGTGGGAGAGGGCAGGGAAGAGCGTGTTTGGCCAGGCTTCCATTCTGCAAGTGCAGGTCTTAACGCTGAGGTCAGAATGTGGCATCATGTTCTTTGTCTCCAGCCAGTGAGCATTGCAGGACCTCCATGGCTTCTCTCTAACACTGGCCTAATGTTTGGATTTGAAGGATAAACAATACAAAGTCGAGCATTTCACTGATTAGTTACCTTGGGGTGTATATATATATATATATATATATATATGTATATATAAAAGGAAAAACATATTCCTTTGCATTTTGATAGCCGGGTGGTTTCCATGCGGGAAACCAGGAGGGAAGGAAAGGAAAAACCAATGCAACATAGCTCTGAATTTCCCAATCCCTTGCCTAGACAATTTTGTGCCTATAATCCCTTCCCAGAGCTCTCTGATTCACGCTGCCTCTGCAGCTGACTCTGCATGGAATGAGGAAAGATTTTCTCTTTTTTTTACCTTTTTTCAGGAATGGTGCATTTACAGAGGTGCACGTCATGCGTGTGAAAATAAAACACTGTGTTTTGGTTTTAACTAACTCGTGTATTTCACATCATCACTGGAAGTGCCTCTGGCTTTCTTTCCCTTTTAATTCTTGCATTTTCAGATTGCTTGGCTCAGTAAAGTAATCGATGTTGTGATCCAAGGTCTGAAAATTATTTCTCTTGGAATTTGGAGCTGGAAACGAATAGGAATTTTTGAGTGTGTCTCCTTCTTCCTCTGCCTCTTAGTTTTTAGGAGAAGAAAAATTGTGAACTGCAAGAAATTTGGGAAACCATAGAGCTTAGCTCCTTTCCCAGTGTTCTATTTTCTGTATCTCTTAATATAACTGTAAGTTTGAGTTCCATATCATCCTCCTGAGTTTGGCTTTACACATAACAAATAATTTCAAAGTTGTATTTCTTTTTTATTACAGTATGGCAGTAGAGGTAATGCTTCTGTCCCTTGTTTCAAACAGAAACACAGTCTGAATTTTGGAATGATACAGTGTTAAACAATAAACCCCCTTCCAATTCAGATAACATATAAATAATAAATAACATTTTTATGCTCTTAGGAAGTTTCCTCACTTCCCTCACCCCAGCCACTCCTGTCTTCTTACCACAAAGAGTTTTAGGAAGGAATTTATTGGGAAAGGTTCCGAGTATGCGTTCTGGTGCCAACTGAGATTTCTTCTGAGTTGGTTAACAAATTTAGTGCACTGGATTTCATATAAAAGCCTTTCAGTTTTACCCTTCCACTTTGAATGTCACTGGTCAAGATGTTTTAATAGAAACACTCGAAAACTGTGGATGCCAATCAAGTAGCACAAAGGAAATACTAATATATTCTTGAGTTTTCATGGCACTCCTTGCCACCAACATTTGGCTTATAGTAAAAATGCTGTTCCTCACATCTGCGAGCAGCACAAACTTCATCTTGGCTTGTAAATTGATACTTACACTGGCAGATATTCAGGTGAGTATTGCTTTGTTGCTCTGGCAACAAGAAGAGCAATAAAAACCCTTGAGGGTTCATTTTTAGCCTACAGCACATTAAGAAAAATAATGCTCTTGAGCATTTTTGTGTGGAAGATGGAATACAGTGACACACTACAGTATTACCAAGTGTGTGTCACTAGTGATCTCTTTCCCTGATATATTTAAAAACAAAAAAAGAAACTGCTGTGAGGTGTTTTATGTTCCTGTTACAAACTTCTGATACAAGATTAAACCACACCTTAAAAATAAGGGGGCTGAGGGAACAAAAAGCCCAGAGCGTTGAGTAAAGATGGTACGGGAAAATATCCTGTATTTATTGTGGAAGGCAGGATGCTCGAAACCACAGCACTGCAAATCATTCCTGATACAGGTATCAATATTTCTTGCTGAACCAGCATGCTGCAGATGTGGATGTAATATCATGTACCATGAGAGTGCCAGAAAGCTGTGTTTCACTGGATGCAGCCTTTTAGGTAATTGATACCATCAGTGCAACCACGAGGGATTTGAAGGTGTGATTTGAGTTAGACTAGTTAAACCTGAGTCCAGGCAGAGGAATATGTTGGTTCTATCCCGCTGCCTTCGCAAGTTTTGGATATGTTATCATGGCCCTTCTGCCTCAATTTAAATGCTGAAGAAAACAGGTGAAGCATTTTAACAAGCCTTTTGTTCAGGTTCTGTAAAAGAAGTCAGGTAGAGGGGACTGTTCTATTTCTAAGGTGAAAGGGCTTGTATTTAGGCTTTGTGTGTTGGATCAGCCTAAAGGCAATATATCAAGGCAGTGTAGCATTCCAGTTCCCAGCTCTGAGGCCGTGCAGGTTAACTTGTGGTGATCACAGAACTGTGGGGTTCGGTATCTCTGGTTAAACAGGTATGGTGCTCAGCAGCAGTTAAATTTAACAGCTAAAAGCAGCCTATGAGCATCCTACCCAGTCCCTGTTTGTGTTTTGGCTGATTTCACTGAAGGATGAACCATTTGTCTACTAACCTTTTCCTTTGTAATATTAAAAATACTAAATATCAAATACTATGGGAGTTGCTTAACATAGCACATTTTCAGAGAGAGAGAGGTCCTTAAAGTGTCTGATAATCCAGAACGATTGTGCTGCTGAAAGGCTTCTTTAATTTCTGTGTGGCTTTCCAACAACTAGGCTGGTTGGTTGGTTGTGATATCCTGATTTCAGACATCTATAAGTAGCAATATGAGCAGTGTAATGAAGGGGGCTGGTACAGTGACCTATGGAGGTGCAAGGAAAAGAAACCATGGAAAGAAAAATAAGTAAGCTACCTTTAACTTCATTGAAAATTGCAAGAGCATAACAGATTGATCCTTTTAAGAAAGGGCTGTACAATTTACCAAGACATTAGTTCCTGTCAAACTTGACTCTCTGATTGATAAATCGTTCATTTCTGGCTGCTGTGGTTCTTGCTGCCGTTCAGAGAAGCGAAGACAGATTGGTAATGGGATACGAGCAATCTTCTGCGCCAGTTATTTTTTTCTGGCTTCTGAGGCCTAATTAGATGTTAATCCAGGCTTGTGGATAATCCAGCATCCCGGTAATAGCTCCTTGGGAATGTTAGCACAAATAGAGTTGTTGGTTTCAGGACATGGATCCATACCACAACAGCCACTGCTATGACCTGCACTTGATCAAGGGGCTGTGCTGAGCTGAAGGGCCCTGGTGGTGTGAAATGTGGAGAGGTTAAAGAACTGAGTCTTCTCCCAGGCTTCCAGATAAAGGCTGAGGCTCCTTGGAAGAGCGAAATGGGATTGCGAGAGCAGAGGCTGCTGTAGGAATCACATCAGTCAGTTCCCAGCTTCTCTGGCAAGGGTTCACTTGTCTGAATATTTAGAAAACCAGCATTCTAAAGGTGCCTGTTGGTGCCACTGGGAATTACCCACTCACAGCTGAGTAAGGGGCACAGTCATCTTTAAGCAGAATCATTGCCCAGTTGCTGAATATTCCCCTGTCTGTATAACAAAGCACACAGTGCTGTGTCTCACCCCCATCAGTACCTGCTCGTAAGCAACAAGAAGGGTTGGCATAAAACTTGTTGACATCGATGACTGTACGGCAGTAATAAAAGAATGTTTTCTGTTTGCTTTGGGTGGATATTTGTGGTCAGGTAGGCTTTGAAACACTGGGAGTTTTAGATTAGTCTGCAAAAGCACATGCAGGGTTTCTTTTAAGCTGGCCAAAAAGTAAAACACAAAAGGTAGATTTCAGCATTTAAAAGGAAGTAGCCCTCAGTAAGTGTTCTTTTCTTTTTAATCGGTGATAATCAACTAAAATAAATGTATGCTGGTGTAATTGCTGTCCTGCTAATTCTCTGGTTGTAAATCTGATTTTTCTTGTTGTCTTCTGGCCCACTCACCCTCTGTGTCCCTCCAAAAAAAAAGTTCATAAAAGCTGAAGAGCTCCATATCCCAAAATCAGCCTTCTAATAAAAGACGCAGATGTTTTGTTACCATTCACAGACCTGTTTTAAAACAGTTTCTAAGGCTTTAGAAATTAACTCTTGGTTGAAAATTCATGCAATAGTGTTAGGAGAAGAATTAGAGCCAAAACTTCATCTGTTCCAGTGGTCCCTGAATTTTTCTGTGTGCAAGGAACTCCTTCGTGCAATTGATCTGTGACCTCTTTTGTTTCCCACTTGGAAATGCTCAACCACTTGGTCTTCCTCACTGGTCCTCCTGTTTGTAAATTCTTCTTAGAAAATACAGGGATGGAGAGAAGGACCACAAGGAGCTGTGGGAATTGTCACCCTCAAGCAGGTGACAGCTTCTTCCTTGAAGGCCTTGTGTTTTTTATACCAGCACTGGACCATTGTGGTCTGTTGGCTCTTTCTGACATTTCTTCTCCTTCCAGCTGAGCACCTCAACCTGCTCTGATTCTACAGCAACATGTTCTTAGGCAAATCACTTGAATCTCATCACATCCCCCTTTGATGATGGAAATTTTCACAGAGCCAAGTCAAACCTGCAAAGGGCATGTTTATTCCTGTGTTTTCAGAGAGGGATTATGGAGTTGAGTGTTTAAATGGCTGCATTTGCAACATAGCTGTCCTTTGGAAAATGCCAGGGGGGGGGAAAAATGGACTTGAGAATGTTGAAGTGGTACTAAAAAGACAACTGACAATTTCTTGATAGCACGAAGGCATGAATTACTGGAAAGAATTGCTTTGATAGCCAATAATCTGTTTGTGCATAAAGTAGACAAAGTTGAGTGAATAAATAAGACCTAATCTGAAGCAGGCAGTTCATGTTTTTTATTGAAAATTTTATATGGAGATACAGAGATCTTTTAGAACTTTAATACTACATCAGCTGTTATTTCATAGTTATTTAGGAAGTGTGGAAATAATTTCACCATTAAGGAAATTATTTCATCTTGTAGAGGCATTTCTTCACCTGATTTTGTGTTTCTTTGGGTTTGTTTTTTTTATTATACAGTGTTTTTAACATTGACTGAAAGGAAGATGGGATCAAAACTTCGAAAAAAGTGGTATAGTCTTTCTGCTTCAGCCTTCAGGTGATGTTAGGATGTCTGTCCCACTTACTGTCAAGCCTCATTGCTCAATTTTCAAAAAAATTGATACTTTGTACTTTCAGATCTTGCCATTTTCAGATAAACACTATGTAAAGAATCAGATTTTATGCTGCTTAAAATAAATGATTAATTCTTCCAACCTATTCTGCGTGTCTTTTTAAACCCTGTCAAGATGAACTTCAAAGCTGATAAACTATATCCGTCCAAATTCTTCCTGTGACTTTCAATTCCAACCTCTGGCTTTAGCTCTGAAGGGAAAGCAGAACTGCTTTAGGTCCCACCTGCACCTTGCAGGGAGGAGGCAGACAAGTTTAGTCCCAAGGCGATTTTTCTTCCTGCTTATTCCCAAATAATGGGGTTCTTGCTTCAAATTTTCATCAGTTCGTTCCAGTATTGGATAGAATCGGGCACGGGAAACATGAAGTTGAGAAGATGAAGCTTCTGATCATTTGGGAGGGATTCAAGTGGTATTTTGGGCTGTCGCTGTGTGCTTCTTCACCACGGATGAGGAGGGGACGCAAAGGGATGTCCCTGTCCCCAAGGCAGAGCCACCCTGCTCTGCGCTCCTTGCCCCGCCAGGTGGAGCCCACGGTGTGTTTTTCAAACAGAGTTCTCAGCCCTTTCACAGCATCCTCCGTTTCTTGTTTCAATTCTATTCAAAGTACTTTCATCTTCTTTCTTAAATATCCTCCCTAAGAGGTCCTTATCGTAGGGTCTTCCAATCATGTAGTCACACCCCTCTTCCCTCCAGCTAAAAAGCCTCTTTAAAAACTCTGTTACCTTTAAGCCCTGAGCTGTTTAAAGGTAGCAAAGTTGTATTATGCATGGTGGTAAATTTAGGAGATGGGCCATTAAGACAGAGTAGCACCCACTGTTTCATACTTTTCCTTCAGAATTTGGCTGGTTTTGCTTATTACTGTCCTGAGTCTATTAGTGGCACAGGGTGCCCAGAGAAACTGTGGATGCCCCATCCTTGGAAATGTCCAAGGCCAGGCTGGATGGGGCTCTGACCAGCCTGGTCTAGTGGAAGGTCAGGGGCTTGGAACTGGATTATCTTATGGTCCTTTCCATTCTGTGATTCTGTTACTACACAGCTCTGCTCACAGAGCCACTGCACAGTTTTTCATTCTTTTTCTTGTGCTTAAACTGCTCTGGAAATTGCCATCATCATCTTCAGGGCAACCTCAGGGCTTCAGGCTCATTGAATTCAAAACTGTGACACTGCTCATTCGCACTCCTCTTGCTCATCTTTCCCCGGTAAACTGGCCTGTTTAGACAAAACAGCTTCGGAGTTTGTGTGTGAAACAGAAAAGTAAGAAGCTATTGCAAGAACATGGTTTTTTTGTAATGACAGTGCAGTGTAGACAAACAGGAGAAGGGTTACAATTCAAGTGCTCAGTGTAATTTTTCAGGACAATGTGTAATTCTGTTAGCCACTTAAACAGGTAACTGTTCTTCCCTTTCGGCACCAAAACAAGCTCTTTGAAAAGAAATGGTTCATTTTTTCTGTTTGTTTTTTCTTCTAGAGGCTTACAAGTGCCATCTGCCTTTAACTTGACTCATCATTTGTTTGTCTAGGAAATTCAATAGTCTTTCCCAAGAAATACAGGTTATTGTAAAGACTACAAGGATCTATGCTGCCCGTACCTATACAAATATTAGCATATTGGATTTTTATAGTTGTCAGCTAGATAAAACTGCTCTTTATGAATAAACAAGGTATTGTGGTTTTTCAAATTCATTCTTTTCGTGCACTCAGAATTGTTCTGGGGTACTGTAATAGGAATACTATTTACTTTTCCTTGGAGTGTTTTTTTAATAGTAAGTTTAACATTAACTTCACCTTTCTATATTCTTAGTGTATGAGAGTTTCGGGGTTTTTTATTGTTGTGCCATCTTGAACAAACTCCAGCCTTGTGGTTTATACTGATTTTTAACTGCCGATGTATTTTTTGTTTCCATTGATGAACTAATACCTACCCTTTTCCCACAGTGCTCTGAAATACCAACCCGCTGTGACTGCCCATGTCTGTTGCCATCCTGCCCACAGGTAAAAGTGATGCCTTTTTTCTCTCTTCTCCCTCTCTAGAAGACAGGAAGAAATCCATCTCTCTCACTGTCTGTGCAGATCGGGCTTAAAAAGTGGATTTATTGTGGGTCTTTGCTCTTTTAGGTCTCCAGGATCACCTTCCAGTGGTGACTTGGTGTCAGCCTGGTCCCTGCTGAGACACCTGGTGTTGGCAGAATGGAGCAGAGAAGAGGTCCAGGACATACCACAGGATGTCATTCAAGCCATGAGTGCTTTGGGATTGTTGATAGAAGGGACTTTACCAAATCATCTCCCTCTGGTAAATCTCCACTTGACTGAGTGGGCTTGCAGAATTGTTTGTGGGGTTGCCCAGGGTCTGTGCCAATAGGGACCTGTGGCCCTCATGAGTGTGCTGACAGCTGCATTTTGAGGAAGCAGACAGCAGGTATCCTGTAGGATTGTGCAAAGCCGCGTAAAAATACCCAGCATTTAACAGAAAGATTTTCCCTTCCCTCTAATTTTGCCCTTTTCCCAATCCTTGCCTTCCTCCTCTGAAAAGTTTGGGTTGCTGTGCGTTAAGGAGGATTAAATTTGGGCCCATAATGTGTAAGCTATTGCTGCTAATACTGGGAAGACTTCCTCAGTCAATATCTTCTATCTGAATGAAGTGCAATGAAATATATTTTCCACTTGTTCCTCTGGGTTAACAAAGCATAAGAAAAGCACACACATATGTCCCACCTTTGTGTTGTTTAACAGGCCAGTGATGTCCCAGACTCACAAGCTTTGCAGGTTTTGTAGCTTATCAGCTGAAAGTAATCAATGCTTGCTTTTTGCCTTTTGTTATATGATCCATTTCTGCATACCTTGAGGAACGTGATTTTAATATATCCACAGAAGGAGTATCTAAAAGCTATCACCTTGTTCTAAGTGTTTGCTCCTGGGTTTCATAAAAACATTCAAGGTATACCAGAAAAACAAAAATAAAAACCAAACTAAAACAAAACAAACAAAAGCCCAAAAATAATTGTATTACAATACACACTTCCGTCCCTATTTCTCCACATTCCTCTTCATGCTACCACCACCAGGATGCTGAAGTTCCACCTGAATTATGGACAAAGGCACAGGGTGAAGCATGGATGAGTTAAATAATTGCTCTTCCACGTTGTCCCCCCTGTTGTCCATATTGCCCCAAGTCTTAAGTAAAATTAGGTCACTTAGTTGCACATTTTAGGTAGGTGGCCTATTTTTTTCTGGTAGCCCTTTAAGTTCTTGTGACCTCTCCAAGCAAAGATTGAGTACAACGTTCTTTTTCTGCCTTACAAACTCTGTGTCCATTTTAAATCATGACATTCTTTTAACTCGCCCTAGCAGGATTAAAAGTCCATTGTCAACCATTTGTGGATGGTCAGAAAACACGTAAATTAAACAGCTACGAGGACTGGAAGGACACTTTTGCTCATTTTTTGGTCAAGTGGGGTGGATGCAGAAAACACCTCTGGAGGTACGTTGGCTCAAAGGACAAGCAGGAACTTTGCTGTGCTGCAGTTTTACTGTGTTAGCCCATAAACTTTCCCTGCTGACTGCCTTTTGTGATGATAAGACAAGACTAACACCGTGTACATGCGTTCACCTGTTCCATTTAGTATCTGCAAGAGTCATTTGTTTCCTGAGTAGATTTCCTGTCCTGCTTATCACCAAAGGATCTTACAGCCTCACAGGCATCGAGAGGGAAGATTAATATTTTGTAAGTTTTTCCTCTAAGCTTTCAAGTTACAGAATGAATGGGGACAGAATAAGATCAGAACTGATACTCAGGAGTGTTCTGCATTCTGCACCTGTGATTAATTAGTGAAGAAAGAACAGTACCCCTTGTTTTTTGCAGACACAAAACTAAGATACCTGAAGTAAAATGTGTTAGAGATTCCTAGTCCTTAGTTATTTAAAATCCCCTCAGCTAGAAACTGCTGGCTCCCTGCGATTTGGCAGGCAAGCAAGACACTGACTGTGCTGCCTGGGTGTAGTTCCCTGGACTTTAGACAGCAATGAAAATGAAACAACCTGCTGCAATTCTCTTGTGGGTACAAACAGGTTAAATGGCAGTTTTCCAATTGTGGTGGTTTAGTTTCCTTGGTTTTGGTCTGGGTCTTCCCTGGTAACAGGGTTATAACTAAGGAAGTATTCCACACCATTCCTTCACGTAATCAGGTGAATATAAGAGAAGGAGGGAAGGTTTCCTCCCTCTCTCTTCCTTTCGGGTGCTTGGAGGACAGCAGGTCTCTGTGTTGGCTCAGCTCTTATCCACGTGAGCCGAGTCCTGGCTGAGAACTGTTGTCCCAGCTGGAGGTGAAGGAACTGCTTCTCCTCAGGGGAGTTTCAGTGAGAGTTTATTGTGTTAGTTACTTTACTGAGCCATTCCCCTGAGTTTTCGAGTGTGTGTTTTGTTTTGGTTTTACCCATTTTTGTCCCTCTTCCCCCTTTTCCCTTTGCCCCCCTTTTCCCTTTTGGGGTTGTTTGGGATTCTTGTTCTGTATATTCATAGTGTTTTATTGTATATAACTGTAATATATGTGAATATATATTTTTTTTTTACTACAATTTTCTTTTGGTACTATTTTTTTTTTTCCTCTCTCTTGGGAGGGGGGAATCTGTGAGGCCAAAGCTGGGTTTGGCAGGGAGCCAACCCAAACCTCCACACCAGTATTGGGGTGGTGACAAAATTCCTAAGGGCTTAAAAGTTTTCTCCATGAAGTCTGCAGCCCACCAACGCTCATACCATAAATTTATTTCAAAATTAGATTATCCCAAGTTCCAGTTAATGTTCCTTGCTTTAATAAAAATAGAAGAATTTTTCCTTTGGCTACCATAAGCCATAGCACTTTAGGTTTAAAGCCAGATTGTTGTTACTTTAAGAGCTAGAAGTGCACTCTTCCACAGTTCCATTCATTTATTAGCAGAGGCATATTTGTCTGATGTGCCATCTTGAAGGGTAACACTTCCTGCAGAAATAACTGCATATTTGGAAAAGTAACCCAGGGTTCTGTTGTCCTTAACTTTCTTTTGCCCTCTCCTAACTCCTTTCCCTTTCTGCCCTGTGCTTTTCATTCCTCAAGTTTATTTTTCCCATGCTACTGCTTTAATTATTCACACGCCCGGGTTTTATGGGATGTTGCTTTTCATTTGCAAGCTCCAGTACATTTGAAAATAACCAGCAGCAATTACTCCCTCAGGTTTTACCTGCAATTTATAGGATATTATAATATAGCACTTGCAGACAAGGACAAGAAACACCCCTCTTCCAGGGTCTGGAAGCATTTATAGCTTTCATGGGTGTCCTGGGAGAAATGAGAAAGCCCCAGCCTGGCTGTGGTTCTACACGTGGCCTCCTGCAGGATTTTATTCATCTGTTTGCTGAACTAAACATAATTTCTGTGCATCATTAGAGGCAGAGGGAAACAAAAAAGCTTAAAGGAAACCAAATCTGACATTTTTAAGGGCAACTACTGGATCAGAGTGTAGTTTTAGAGGTTTTCTAAATTAAAATTACAGAGGTGAGGCCACACCTCGAGTGCTGTGCCCAGTTCTGTGCCCATCACTGCATCAAAGACATGGAGGTGTTCAGAGAAGGGAGTGGAGCTGGGGAAGGGTCTGGAGAGCGAGTCCTGTGAGGAGGGGATGAGGGAGCTGGGGGGGCTCAGCCTGGAGAAAAGGAGGCTCAGGGGGGACCTTCTGGCTCTGCAAGTCCCTGACAGAAGGTTGTGGCCAGGTGGGGATCAGTCTCTACTCCCAGGCAACAAATGACAGGACAAGAGGAAATGGCCTCAGGCTGTGCCAAGGAAGGTTCAGGCTGGACATCAGGAAGAATTTCTTCACTGAAAGGGTGGTTAGGCACTGGAAAGGGCTGCCCAGGGATGTGGTGGAGTCCCCAACCTTGGAGATGTTTGGGAAATGACTGGACATGGCACTTGATGCTCTGGTTTAATTGACAAGGTGGTGATTGGTCAAAGGTTGGACGCGGTGACCACCCCAAGTGATTCTGTGATTTTGTGAAACTACTGCCTTTTTTGTTTGGGTTCTGCCAAACTTGGAGGTTTTCAGCTCAGTTTCCTGGACATGTTTGAGTGGCTTCAGTCCTCAGAAACTGTCCTTGATGTGAGCTGTAGTTTCCTTGGTTCCGTGTCAGGACCG
Source organism: Sclerurus mexicanus (assembly GCA_013396755.1). Classification (NCBI taxonomy): domain Eukaryota; kingdom Metazoa; phylum Chordata; class Aves; order Passeriformes; family Furnariidae; genus Sclerurus; species Sclerurus mexicanus. Next base: position 863,293 of record VWZF01003765.1, read on the forward strand.
AACTGGTGCTGCTGGGGCTCAGCGCCCACACACCCATCGACCAGAGCATGTTGGAAACTGGAAATTCGAAAAGCAGGGAAACAAGCCCATGATGTGAGGCTCCTGATGGGCAAGGCCTTTAGCTCGCACTGCCTGCCAGAGAGTAGAAACTGTGTGCTGCCAGCACTGTGCTGTAGCTTCACACTCCTTACAAATGGGCTGGGAGGCTGAGGAGCAGGAGAGAAGCAAGGATGCTGCCCTGCATCCCGAGGGCAAGCAGTGCCAGGTTTATTTGGTGGTATGATGCAAACCAAGGAGTGACCAACCTACCCCATCAAGAAGAAAACATCCAGGTGAAGGTGCATGACACCTTGTACGCAAGGAAAGATGAACAAAGGGCTTGGCCCCGTGGGCTGGGACTTGTGTCATCCCAAGGTAGAAGGAGGAGGGGACTCCAGTGGACCAGGCAGACCCCGGCCACCATGAGGAAAAAACCCCTCCATGCCTTCTGGGTTGGGTTCAACAGATTCTAAAATAACTGGTTCGTCTGGAGAATGGATTCAAACTGAAAGAGAGCAGGTTTATGTTGGATATTAAGTAGTTCTTTACTGGGAGGGTGGCAAGGCACTGAAACAGCCCTGGATGATCTTTTAGGTCCCTTCCAACACAAACCATTCTGTGATTCTGTGATTTTGACATTTGGAGGGGAAAAAAAAACGACAAAAAATTTCAGCTTTCCAAATGAGCTGCCAGGTGCCACATGAGCCCTCCTTTCTATTCCACCGGCACTTGGTTGCTTTCTGCAGAGAAGAACTTCAAAGTTATTCGAGTTCACCTCCAGGGCGGTGCAGCGCTGACAGGTGACCACTCCCTTCCCAGTGCCAGCAGGAGAGGGACGAGGAGGAAGAGGAGAAAGAGGAGAAGGAGGAGGAGAAATAATGAAGCCAAGCCTGCACTGTGAGTAGAGTTCACCCCTCCGGGTCTGTGCCCTCCTCAGGCAGGAGACCCCTGAGACCCCTCTCGCCATGAGGAAGGGGAGGGAGGGCTGTTCCTGGCTCAACACGCAGCTTTCAGCCTGGAATAATTCATGCTCTTGAATACTTAAAATACTTAAATTGGTCTTAAATACTTTTTTGTTTGGTTGGGTAGGTTTTCCCCTGTGTTAAAGTCTGTGCTGCGTAGGGGTGGGTTTGTATTAGCGAGGCGCGACTGCGTGGGGATTTTTGATCAGCTAAGCATGAAAAAAAAGAAGCCAAATACTGTGCTTGCATTTAGTGCTTTAGTTGCTGCCAAGGGGCAAGTGAACACCTGAGGGAGAAGGGAAACTGGGAGCTGCCATAAGGTAGCACTGCTAATGCAGGACCAGAGGGTGAAGGTGTGTCAGGGGAGGTTTAGGTTGGATATTAGGAAAAGGTTTCTTTGCCCAGAGGGCTTTCGATCAGCACCTCCAGATCCTTTCTTGCCAGGCACTTTCCAGCCCTTCTGCCCCCAGCCGGGAGCTGCAGGGGCGTTGTTGTGACCCCAGGGCAGGACCAGGCACTTTGCCTTGTGGAATTCATACCACTGTGCTCAGCCCATCTATCCAGCCTGTCCAGACCCCTCCAGAGCCCTCCTACCCTCTGGCAGATGGACAGTCCCACCCAGCTCTGGGTTGTCTGTGAACTTACTGAGGGCATTCGCTATCCATCCTCATCCAGATCATAAATAAACCCTTCCCCTCATCCACCCAGCAGGTCACCTGGTCATAAAATGAGATCAGGTTGGTCAAGCAGGACCTGCCTGTCCTTAACATGTTCTGGCTGGGCTTGATCCCCAGGTCGTCCTGTATGTGCCCTGTGATCACACTCAAGGTGATCTGTTCCATGATTTTCCCAGGCACCATGGTCGGACTTCACAGCATTTGGTCATTTTGTACTTTCTCCTCTATTTAAGTAAAATGCTCCTCTGTTGAGAGTGTTTTGCAACCGAGTCGCTCCATAGTTTTGTTGACAAACAGTGTAAAATCATTGTAAAGATGAAACTGAGAGCCAACAATAGAAAAAACAAAACAAAACCTGACTGATGGTCTTATAAATCTTTACAATGCACCAGACCCCATCTCATCCCCCAAAACAATCACTAAAATCTCCCAAGAAACTTGTAGGTTTCCCTTAATTCTTCCTGGGTTTTGTCTTTGAAACTTGTGAATTGCTCTGCTTTACAAATTAAATATATTTTGTTTACAAATCTGGTATTTTTTCTAATATCCAAAAAGAGAAAAGGTAAATTTAGCTGTGCCTGGTTCCAGCAGCCTCCTTATTTATGCATGTGAACTTTGTCAGAGTTCATGTTCATACTCACTGTATGAATGAAATGTTTGAGTAATTTTCAGTTTTCAGTGTGAGTTTGCACCACTACCAGTTGTAGAGTGCAAAATTTCTCATAGCTAATAATTAAGGAAATTTGTAATATCTGAAAATTCATTATATTGCTCTTTCAATCTTAGTCCTTTGACTAAAATATTGGAAGTTTCTCACAGTATCTTCCTTATAGTCACAGAAATGTTTCTGCAGTGTTTCATCAGCCTTTTTTACTTTTAAAGCCAGGTAGAATACAGGAATAACCACATGCACAAATGCAGGACATGGAGTTAGAGAGGTAAAATTGAATCTTTATGGTGGATTATAAACAGAACCTGAGTCACTAAAGTCTAGTCATGAAGGAAAAAAAAATTCTAAGGTCCTTCTGGCATGAATAACCAGAAGTGAAGCCTCAAGAATGTGTTTGTTGGACTAATGTGCTCATTCTGCAGAATTTTTCAGAATTTTGGATGCAGACCAGTTGGGCACAATTCAGAGGAAACTGGTAGAACCTGCAAAACAGGACTTGAGGAAGACAAGTGGAAAATTTGGCCTTCTTCTAGAGAAGGGGTAGGGCAGAAATCTTGTTGTTTATAAAAGGCAGTTCCAAGAAGGAAAGGAAAGGAGTATCTTATGAGTGAATAGTGTTACAAGGAAGATTTAGGCTCAATAATACACAACATTTTCCAGAAGGCTGGAAAGTGAACATGCTGGATATTTTTGGGCATTGGTTCTGTTGAGCTTGGTTTTCAGGACTATAGAAGTAATAATTTTCTTTTTTCACTTTAACGGACCCTTATTTTCAAGGACATGTTTCTTTAAACACCAGGAAATGTCTCATGCCACTAAAAACCAGCATGTTCCACACCTGCAGTGTGATGTTTCCTTGTGTAGCATCATAAATGAAGTGGTGCATTTCTTCTAGCTCAGGAATGCCTGATTAGGTATTTAATATGGAATTTACTTGTATTTCTTCAAAATCCAAGAAAATTGTGGATCCTATTGTTTTCCTAGTGTGTGGATTCACTGCTAATAGTCCATGGACACTGTAATGTCACTGAGAGAAGGTGAAACAGTCACCCTAGTCGTGTTTGAATGTCTTCATCAATGGCACGGACAGTGGGATTGAGGGCACCCTCAGCAAGTTTGCAGATGACCCCAAGCTGTGTGGTGTGGCTGACAGTCCTGAGGGACGGGATGGCATCCAGAGGGACCCGGACGAGCTTGAGAAGTCAGTCCATGGGAAAATTATGCGGTTCAATGAGGCCAAGTGCAAGGTGCTGCACATGGGTCAGGGCAACCCCTGATACCAGAATAGTTTGGGGATGAACAGATTGAGACCAGCCCTGGGAAGAAGGACTGGAGGGTGCTGGTGAATGAAAATAGGGATATGAGCTGTTCCATGTGCTCTGGCAGCCCAGAAACCACCCGTGTCCTGGGCTGCATCAAAAGCAGCGTGGGCAGCAGGTGAGGGGGCATTCTGCCCCTCCACTCTGCCCTCCTGAGACTCCACCTGAAATGCTGCATCCAGCACTGGGGTCCCCAGCACAGGAAAGCTGTGGACCTGTTGGAGCTGGTCCAAGGGAGGAGACCAAGATGCTTCAATGGCTGGAGCTCCTCTCCTATGAGGACAGGCTAAGATTGTTGGGATTGTTCAGCCTGGAGAAGAGAGGGGTCTGGGGAGACCTTATAGCAGCCTTCCAGTGCCTAAAGGGAGCCTTCAAGAAAGCTGGAGAGGGACTTTAGTGACAGGACAAGGGGAAATGGCTTTAAACTGGTCGGTTTGGATTGGATAGAAGGAATAATTTTTTCACCATGAAGGTGTTAAAACACTGGCACAGGTTGCTCAGAGAGGTGGTGGCTGCCCCATCCCTGGAAACATTCAAGCTCAGGCTGGACAAGGCTCTGAGAAACCTGATGTAGTTGAAGATTTCCCTGTTCATTGTAGGGAAGTCGTCTAGATTACCTTTGAGGGTCCCTTCCAACCCAAATTATTCTAGGATTCTATGAATGCACTCAGAGTCGATTGTGTGGATGAGATTGTTTGAGCCTTGTTCAGATATTTTTATGTGAAAAAGGTGGATGGAGGGAGTTCCCTGTAAGGCCAGTGTTTTAAACCATTCCTGTAGTGTTTGCCTATCACAGAAAATCAATAGCAACTGCAAAAATACTTGTGTAGTATCTGGTACTTACTTTTCAAAATCCTACTAGGATTAAGTTAAACTTCGTGTTTCTCTCAGTTATTGTGGTTGTGGATTGAGGGGAGCCTTGTGGGGAGTTTTCTGCCTGAAGAACAAGTTTTAGAAATAGAAGGAGTTGTCAGAGATGAGAATGCAACAAATCCTCTCTGAAGGCTGTGGTTAAACACAGGGTGTCAGTCAGTTTGTGTAGCAATGCCAGAAGAAAATACAAGGTTTTGTGTTCTGCTGTGAAAACATATTTATGCTTTGGGTTTTTGAGGGGTTTTGCTTTTTATTTTTTCCCTTCACAGGTCTTGTGAGATTAACAGGGCTCTTGTTGACATCGCTGGCTGCTTGGCATTTGGGACTCTTCATTGCTACTCATGTACCCCAAGCAACACTATCTAATGCTGTATTTCAAGACATCAGAAAGAAACCAGTGTTGAGGGGTGTGTAGTTGCATATATTTTTTATTCTTATACTATATCTGGTGTTGTGCATTTATATGCCAAGTGATAAATGGCTTGTTGGCTAAGAAATTGTTTAATATGTGCTACTACAAGAGTGAAGTTGGCTGTGTAAAGTTAATTAATGCAACGCTAAACTTTTTCTTAGACACTGTCTTGGAAGAAACACGGTGTCATCTCACATTTGCCAGTATGCAAATGTAATTAATGGAACAGTGGTGTAAGAACACAGGTAGTTTTTTGCTGACATATAAGTGCAAAGCTGCAGGTTTGGTCATATCACATGTATTTCATAATTATGGTAAACTGTTGAACCACAAACCAAACCTTGTGATTAAATTCTCACTATTTTTTATCTCTAATCTAACCAGGTGGTTTAATGTGTACATTTTCCTCATTCTGTGACTGTGTTATTGCATAAAGGCTTCAAATGAGAGTTATAGTAATTAACTTCAAGCTATTGGTAGAAAACCTTCATCCCTCTAGCCCTTGTTTCCTGTTACATGGAATAGCACACAACAATTACTCCAGATTCAATCAGATTGTACTAAATGGTGCATTTTTCCCTGGATAAGTGTGCAATTGGACCAGATATCTATCTGAGAGTCGATGATAACTTAGAGGCCTGACAAACCTGTGATAACGTTGCCATGACACTGGAAAACTGGCAGGATTGAGTTCTCAGTGTTTGAGCTTAGAGCGCTGACATTCAGTGAATCATTCCATGCAGAAAATGTTCATGCAGCATCCAAGGAAACACTTTTCATCCTTGCTGTTGTAGCCCCAGTCCCCAAAAGGCAGAAGTGTGATCACTGGACCCCCTGCCCCCCTGGGAGTTATGCCTATCGGATCCTCAGTGGTGGTGGCAAAGAAAAGATGGCCAAAATTTGTTTTGAGGATGAGCTGTGAGTACCAGTCTAAGTTTACATCCAAACAAGTGCTTTTTAGTGTGAGGAAGGCTGTTTCCTTTTGCTTCACTAGCAGCAAATGAGCTCTTGCCCCAGGGCTCCTATTCTGGTGAAAACCTTCAGAATGTATTTTTGTATATATATATATATATATAGATGACATGACAGTATTTAACTCTTTTTTTCTGGTGGTTTGGGTTTTTTTTAAACCTAATCTCAAGCTATTTAATTTGTTCCTCTACATAGGCTGCATTCAACTGTTAGTTTCCAGTATGATTTTTAATTTCCATGGTGCAGGAGAGCAAACTTATAGAATGTTGAGTGATCCACACCTTCTGAAATTCAGGTTCTTCCATGGCTTTTCAAACAGAACAGGTGGAAAGACTTAACCTTGCAGGTCACAGAGAATAGTGCCACAAACACACATTTTATCTTGTTTGGTTTTTTTTTTCCTCCTTTATCTTTCTGGCTGCATTTGTATGAAGCCTTTTCTTGATCTGGCTCATTTTGAAAGACTCATTGTTAAGGAAACTGGCTGATACAGTGTGCAAGACTTTTAAGCCATAGCTCTTGTTTACTACAAAGTCTTGAATTAAATAACTGAAGAAAACATGAATATCAGAAAATTGCTTAGGAATTGTAAATATAACTTTGCATCAGATGCATTTTACTGATACTGTACTTGTTTCAATTCCAGGCTCATAAGTGAAGGGAATGGTAATGTTGGAAGAGGTATAAACATTGCCATTGTGAATTGTAAGTAAGAGAAAAGGTGTTAGAGAGAAACATATTTTTGTACAGCAATAAATCACACGTTCTTGGGGGGCTTAGGAATCTTTTTTTGTTCAGTTTGTGGGTGTTTTTACTAGCTAGTAGGGGAGGAAAAGGAAAATATTGCAAACTTGATTCGTGTTAAATGTTAGCAAAACAAATCCATGTGAGGAAAAGTCTTCTGGGTAAACAAAAGAAACACATTCAAAATCAGTATAAGAAAATAAAAGATGTGTACATAGGAGTGGGATAAGTGTATTTTACTAGACAAAAACACCCTGTAGCACAGTGAAAATACCTGTGATCTCCAGCACTGAGACTGAACCGGAGGCACCATTTCGATTTAGGTGACTGGGAATGGTGATGAAGTGCAGGGTGTTCAGTAATGGATCCTGGGGAAAATGAATGCTTAAATCTTGTGGGGGAGAGGAGGAAGGTGAGTTCACAGGCACAGTCAAGTTGGCTTTGATCACAAAACACTTATATTCCAATTTTTTTTCTCACTATTGCTAAGCAAGGTCTTGACCTTGTCTAAACTTGCATGACCTTGTTGAAGGTTAAGTTAACCATCCACAAGAATCTGTTCCAATTTTCTTTTTCCAGTTAATTACTGCATTTTTTCCCAATATTTATAAAAACTTTACTGGTTACAACTGATAAACAGTTAAAAATGAGCTTTCAGCAAACAGCTGTAGAGTAAGAGGGCAAATACTCATCTTGAATACGATAATGAGATTGTGGGAAATGGGAGCAGGTAAATCTGTCCTTTATCCTGCACCAATCTGTGGGGAGACATTTTCTTCTGCGTGTCTTCTAATTACATCAGTCCAGCTGACGACTCTGCTCAATAAGTGTCTTATGGCATTACACTTTTATTTAATTCCATAGTGATAACATTTTCTTCTCTGAATGAATATGGTCTTTTGTAAGAATGAAGACAGATCTGTTAAGCCCAAACTAACAACACAAAGGGAAACAATTGTGTGAATTTCTGCTGTCCCCAATATAAACTCTTCCATTTTTTGTGACCTGTTTTACCACTGACAGATTTTTGCCACCTTTTCCCCTAATGAGCATTGACAAACGTGACATTTGGAGTCCTGTGCTAAGAATAATCAGGATTTTCCCATAAATAGATCAAAGATAAGGAACCAGGAGCTGCTGGATCTTCTCACTAGAAATGAGATGATGCATTCTAAGTGGAAAAGATCCTCTCACATAGCAGGGATCCAAGCAGAGTCTCGGACAATGAAAATCAATTCACTCCGCTGGCACGGATTTAGAAAACTGTAAAATACTTTCAGCTGTACACGTCTTGTTTAACCAAAGATATTCATCTCAACAGCAGCATCATTGATGATGAATATTGGCCAAAATACTTTGGAATTAGTAATTATTTGCTTGTCCAGTTTCTGAGTCAGTACTGATGATTATTGTGTTTCTGTCTGCTGACATTCAAATGCCATGCCAGCCCAAACACTGCACAGAACAGTCTTAAGCTCATTCAAATAGTCTTGGGCTTAATCAATTTTCCTATTGATGGTTGTGACCCAGTCTAGTATATTTAGATATAAAAACATGGAAGCACACAAAAATAGGGATTTTTTTCTTTAAAATAATAAGTAATTAAAATGTTTTAGTCACATTTGATGGGTTCATGAAACAAAATATTCTCCCCAAATCTTAAACTTATGTTATTTCATATTCCTATTTTAAAACTGAAACAAAAGAAAGCTCAGGAACCAAACAATACACTAAATTAGAGATGCCTAGCTCTAGCTGAAAATACTAAATATATATGCTTATTGAATAAAATAATATTTGCTCTTACTTACGCAAGTCTTTTTTAATTACAGATAGAACAGGAAAAGTTGCAGCAACAAAATTTTTTGACATGTGGGCAGGAGGTAAGGAAAAGGGTGAAACAGAGCTTTTGTTAGTGTTTCAGCAGGAGGAAAGGACTTACATTTATATAATCATTCTGCTCTTTCAAATGACTGTGATTGTATCATCAACAGGGATCAGCTAGAAACAAACAGCTGCTGTTTTCATAAAATACGCTCTGGCCAGTTATGATGACAAATGCTGCCTTAAAAGCTGGATTTCTCCTGTTGACAGTTAATTGTCTTTTTTCTTTTTTAATTTGTATTGTTCCTTTCCCTTTTGGTTTTTTTTTCCTTCCCCCTCCATTATTTCAGTCTGGTAGGAATAGCACATATCCAAATACCACATCCAGATCCTTCACTCAGCAAAATCCCTTCTCCTGACACGTTTTGTTCTATTTCAGTTGCAAAATCATCATAGGAGATATGTTAGTCTTTCTCTTAACATCCTTCCACAGAGCTGGAAAGATGATCTACCTGAAGAACAGCTGTAAACACATTTTCTGACCTTTGAATGTTAGGTTTCTTCACCTGTTGGCAACAGGAAACAGAATAACAGAATGATCTGAGGCTCTGGAAGCTGATTCTCTGACTCCTTAAAAATGTCTGTGACCTTCTGTGCACGAAGAGGGACGTGATTTGTGTGCGATGAATAATCAGTTGTGTGACTGATTCCACAGAGCACTCGGCAGAGATGATGACTTTCATCAGGAACGCCCCGGGAGGGACCCTCCTGCTGATGGCCACTCACGATGATGGAAGCACCTTGTAAGCAGGTTATTCAGGCTGGGGAGCAGCTGGAAAATGACTGCTGAGGAATGGTGTGAAGGAATGCTCAATTCCACTCTATAGTCAGTTGTTCATTTCCTGCCCGAAAAGTTTTGACTCCGTGTCCTTTCCGTGACTGTGTTGATGCTCCCAAAGATGGAGAATTGCATTATATTGTTTAAAAGCATCCGAAAAGGCGCTGCTGTTACCTCTGGGTCACAACCTTCTTTATTCTTAAATGTTATTTATCCACACCTATAATTATGATGTACTTAATTTGCATTCTTTCTTACATCTTAACCTGATTCTTCAGGTGCTTTTGAATCTTAGGGGTTTTTTTAGCTGGATTCATGATACAATAATTATCCAGGAAAATACTTAATCCTTATTTAGGAAGGATTGGAACATCAGGTGGTGTTTGGGATACATTTTTCTTTCTGCTATGCTGTTACAAACAGGTTGTATTAACATCAAGAACAAGGAAGAAAATTCCATTCATTCAATGTGAATTCTTCCTGTGAATTCAATGTCATGCTGCTAACGCAGCTCTCAGGACTTTTTAATTCTCATTTTTGCTTCTTCTGGCTTGATGCTTAATGTAAAGCCTGAATCAGCTGTGATCTTTTCCATCAATTTTCACATCCTGAATTTTTAATGCTTTTTTTCACTATGTTTTCCTAGGTTGAAAAATGACACCAGAAAATTAATAGAAGAACTGGGAAGTAAAGAAATAATGAATATAAAGTTCAGGTCAAGCTGGGTTTTTATAGCTGCCAAAGGCTTCAAGCTCCCAGATGATATCCAGAAAGAAAAGGTCAGGTTCATTTTATTTTCACTTTAGATTTGTCTGTGTATCAGGTATAACTTTCAGGTGCAGAATTTGTGAGTTAGCTTTAACAACTGTGCAGTGTTTGTGCATCATTCTGTGCTTTGGAACTGGGCCATGTACAGAACTGACTTCTACCTCACCAGGACTAAATCAACTGTAGACAAATTTCAGAAGTGACCAGAAATTCTAAAGAGTCTCAGTTTGGAAATGATGTGCTGTAGAGAGACATATCTTTTATTCTGGAAGGACAAATTCCAAAGACTTCATAAAAAATAAAAGACTGTTCTTATATGAAAGTTGGGCTGTCTTGGATTGGATGAGCAAATGCAGCAATGCTTGAACCACAAATTTTTTGGAGTAAGTTTCCCTCAGGCTTCAGGAGACCTAAATGTACCAATTTTGGACAGATGTGCATCTATTTCCATCTGTGACCTTGTGTTGACTTTCTGTAAGCCCAGTTTGTTCTCATTTGTGTGAGAGAGGCAGACAGAAATGACAAAACCCAACACAGACACCAGGTCCCCTGATTCCCTCCAAAGCCATGTCAAGCTTCCACAGTTGGTTTGTTGTTTTTATTTTTTCCCAGAATATTACAGAATCACAGGACAGGTCAGGTTGGANCCTGATGCCCCCTAGAATCCCATTGGCCTCCTTGTCCCCCAGGACTGCTGGCTCAGGGACAGCTCTTTGTCCACCAGGACCCCCATGTCCTTCTCCACAGAGCTGCCCTGCAGCAGGTCAGCCCCCAGCCTGTGCTGGTGCAGAATACTGTTGCAATATTCTTCACATTTCAGAGCTTCTGCTGGATAAAGTTATTCAGTTTAGTGTGTATCATGGCAGCCACCTGGGAAATAAATAAAGCACTCTGTGAAGAGGGAAACTTGTAGAATCTTCACCCATGATGTTACGTGTGATGTGCTACTTTGCTTTCCAATCCTCCTCCATCACCCCTTTCTCTTGTATGAGGTTTGGCAAACTAGCGTGTAAATGGAGAGAAATAAATACTGATTTTTGAAATCTATTTTATTTTCATAGATAAACCACTCTGACCAGAAGACAAACAGATACAGTGGCTGGCCAGCTGAAATCCAAATAGAAGGCTGTATCCCAAGAAACCTGATTTGAACAAATGCATATCTCACTAATAAAGACAGTTTTATATTTTTACATCTGTGACTCTTGTAAATGGCCTCCAGAGCCCAACGAGCATTGGAACACTAATTGTAAAATAAGTCATATGCACAGTTTTTAACCTTTCTTTCTTCTCTGTGATTTTATTCTAATCTGAAAAGGAACAGGTATTTTGATGAGAAGTGGAAATAAAATACTCAGGTTTGGAATGACAATGTTTGAAAACTCAGTCATAAACACAAGGATTTTTGGAAGTGAGTATACGTTGCCATTGGTAATTTCAGGGGTTTGGTTTCACTTGGATTTTTTTAGTATGTGTTTTCTTTTGGTTCCCTTTAAATACTGACATGCAAGTAGAGCTTAACCTAAATTTTAATATAGAATTCCTAGCAATAAAGCAAATTATTTGAATGCTAGTTTATTAGTAACATTGCTTCTCTTCGGAAAAAGTATGGAAATAGCAGTTACATTTCTTGAGCTGGTTTTAGTGATGTTGACAGCACGGAATAGCAATGTTAACATTGGATGCAGTTACTTGAATTATTTTACCAGATTTAAATATCTACATAGCTGGGTTTAATTACTTTTTTCTTCCTGTAAGTTTAACTTTAAAAAAATGTAGTGTCTTCACACAAGCTGAAGTGTTGCTCATGCAAACCACAGAATCAGACACGACTGAAAGGAAACCACAGAACCCTGTATTCAGTGTTCCTCTTTCTGAAGCACAGCAAGTATGTCTGGGCTGTTCTTACCTGCTGTTTGTCCCCCTGTTGTTCAGAAGCCTCCCATATGGCAGATTCCACAGCTTAAGTTGCTTCCTGTAGCATTCCAGTGTTATTCCAGTTATTCCCCACATATCCTGATTTGACATAAAAGGACCAAGCCCATTGCATGGAGAATAGCTCATCATTATTCTTTTTATGCCTGTCCATTATGTATCTGAGGACTGTCCCATCAACTCTTTCCTCCCTAAGCTGGTATGTTTTAATCTTTCTTTACTTATTAATTTTTCTCAAATTTTCTTTAATTATTCTCAACACCAAAATGTTAGTTCAGCATTTTTGTGTTCCCTGGTCGAAGCCCTCTTGAAACTTCAAGTGAAGCTTGAAATCCTCTAATCTCTACCCTTGTCACAGCTGTCACTGCCTACTTGTAGTCACTGCTGTGTTCCCAGAAGCTTTTGGGTATCATGTCCCTCACCAGCCCCTAAAATTTCCTACTGGCAGTTTGTAAACTGCTCCATGTCCCAGGGACACTGCCAAAGAAACACTTAAATCAGTTGGGCTCCATTTGACCTCTGCAGACCCAGTGGTTTCTCCTTAGCACCTTGCTGATGGTGAGCTGGTTACAAACTGAGTACTTCGATAGCTGTTTCAATATTTTCCCACACGTTATTCTCCTTACAATAACAGTAATTTATTCAGGCAGTGTTCATGTTACTGGCAATAACATTTATTCCTTTACATCGTAATCACCCTTTGTTACATGCCTGAATTGTAAAAATAACATAATTACGGTGCTAACTATTGGAAATCCTCAGAGTCCTGGAGTCTGACAATCATTGCCTTCTGCTTCAGGCCACAATTAATCTCACATCAATTACAATTAAATTTTACTTGGATTCCTGTCTAGCAGTTACCATGAGCTGTGCAAGTACTCCAAGTACTACATTCTCATGCTTTACATTCGCTCTGTTCCTCACTCTGTGTGAGTATCCCACTCTTTACAACAGTAAGAGCTGCATCCCTGCAATCTGAATCAAAGATCAAACCTTTCACAGCACAAATTCCTGCAAAATGGTCTTTAACTCCCTGGTGTTTTCACTTCTTCACAAAGTTGAGTCATCTGGACAAGAGTGTGAATAGTCTGCAGTGCTGTACAGGTACCATCAGCTTTGTTTTGATTTGTTCACGACACAGAGTTTAAATATTGCAGGCAGAGGAGCCTCAGATACTTTGATAACCTTCTGATCTGAAGAAATCATGGAAAAGTGATCACTTGAGCAAAACAGGTCCCCCTTTTTCAGTCTCTTTTCAGGTCAGAAGCAATCTTGTGGAGTTGGTTTGTAAGTGGGATTTCAGCTTTGCACCCACAGCCTGAACACTTTTAAAGGCACTGCCTCCTTGGGAGGAGTGAAGAACTTTTTCATGGAACTGTAATCCTGAAAAATTAACCTGGGGAAAGGTTCACTATCTTTGGATTTAAAAATAATCAAAAGGTCATGAAGCTAAACCTTTGATTTTGTTTTTGGGGCAGTGCTGCAGGATGTAGAATTGCTAACACAGATCTCCTTCCTTCCTTCCCTTCTCTGTCAGGTCTCTACAAACCAGCTCCAGTGGTGGAGGTGGATGTTGCCAATGCCAAGTGGCAGTGCCAGCCCCAAGCAGCAGGTCTGGTGGTGTGGAAGTGATTTTGTTGTGCTCCCCTGGGCTGGGTGAGTGCTGCGGTCACTGTGCCCTGTGAAACACCTCTGGGTGCTGAGTACAGCACGCGGGGTCGCCACCGTGAAACAAGAACAAACCCTGCACACGAATCCATCTTTTTCTAACGCCAGCAGGCAAATCCCATGGGAAGACAGGAGCTTTGGGCAGTGGAATTCCTCAGGGCGTGGGTTCGTGGATTTAAAGGCGAAATGGCACAGCAGGTGGCAGCAGTGTCTTTGCAGATCCTCTGCATCTCTGGAAATTCCCAACCCTTCCGTGTTTACCTGTCCTGGACAGACACAGGTGGAGGTCACCTTGCCTTTCTCTTGGGGCTGGGGGAAACCCAGCAGCTTCCCTTCCTGGACTTTGGCAGTGGCAGGCTGCTACTCAGCATTCCACACAGGAATGTCCCTCGAACCCCCTGACCATTTAGATGGACATTTCAGATGCTCCCACTTTTACCTCCAGTGTGAACATCCCAACCAATCCCATAATGAATAAAGTATCTGGACAGAGGCCCTTTTTTTATCTTTCCATTTAAGAACAGGAGAAGCATTTCAGGGTCTCGACATGTCTCTTAAAAATCCCTGGATCCCTGGCAGTCCAATTTGACAGAGGCAGTCGGAAATATTGATCAAATGATAGGTAACATTTTCAGTTTCTCAGTGGTAACTATTTCTTCATGTTCTTTGTGTAATGTTAGCTACCTCAAAGTGGGAAGTTTCCTCTGTATTTAAAAGAAAAATACAAGAAAGGAAAAGTTCTTGGGTGAGAGATGCCCTTTTGCAGGGCAGGTTGTGCTTAAAGCAAAACTCCCACTGAGTCCAATCCACGCAGAGCAGCAAAGAGAAGCTGCTGCTTTTACTTATACATAATGCCTGGAGGGAAGCAATGTATGACTGTGATTTATCTGATCTCTTCTTAGCTGCAGTGAAATGCTGAACGATGACTATAATTCAGGGGATTAAGATGGGTGGTTTTAATAATGTTTGAGTAACATCAGTTCCTCATTTCCTGGGACTCTGAATTTTTGATTTCACTTCTGTGCTGCAGTTTGTTTTTTTTCGTTTGGTTGGTTGGTTTGGGGTTTTTTTTCTTTCTGGGAGAGATTTTCAGCAGCATAGGAAACATAGCTGCTCCTCTTTAAAACAAAAACTTCCCACGAGCAGCTCCTTCTTCCAAAGATGAGAGCATAGAGATAGATGTTTTAGCCTGTCCCTGTCCCCGCTGCAGATCTCAATAAAAATAAAAATTATTTTTTTAATAGGAATGTTTCAGCCAAAAGCAATACACTTCGTACTTCTCAGGTAAGTCTTACATGGTTGTGCTTTTTATAGCTGCTTTCTGTCTCCTGGAAATTCCCTGCTAGACAGGTAAGTCTTACATGGTTGTGCTTTTCATAGCTGCTTTCTGTCTCCTGGAAATTCCCTGCTAGAGTTCTCCGGAGTGGGACTGGACTTCTATCATTGCAGCTCTCTCTGGGTTCAGCATGTCCCACAGCTGATCTCACAGTCTGTGGCATCTGAGAGGTAAGAGACCCAGTTTTGGTGGCTATTCATGCTTGACTAAATACACTTTTCACTTGCACCCTTTAAATCCTGGTCTAGAGACAGGAGACCCAGTACTTGGTGTACCCACTGGAGTATTTATTCAGACAAGCTAGAAAAATAAATCAGGACAGAAAATCACTTCTCCCTCACTCTGCTGCCACAGCTGACATGTTCAAATCGAAACAAAAGCAACCCCCATTTCACAGAAAAATGAAAAACAAATGCTTGCCTCCCCCGCAGAGGTCACTGCCATGTGATTCATCACGAGTTTGTCTTTTAGAACCAAAGACACCACATGTATTTGCTCTGCAGTTGCCCAGTACTGAAGATCAAGGAATCCAACATTTCTCGTGGAAGGTGCTTTCTCCTGACATGGGGGATTTTCTGATCAGGCTTTTGATCCCTCTCATTTAAAACACATCATATATGTGCATGTGTAAGTGTGTTCTTATTAGACCTGGTTTATGAACTGGTTGCTCAGCTTGACAGATGGGACTGGGGGGCACAGCTACAGCTCCCGCACAAATAAACTGATGGGTTTTGGGGACATATAAAGTGTCTGCAGCTCAGAGTTCAGCAGAACTCTGTGCACCCTGTTCTTCACTTCATCGACTACAGAGCTGGCCTGAGAGCATCTCTGCACATAACCAGCCACTGCTTTGGAGTGATCTCTTCTTTACTCACAGCCCCACCTCTCACAGCTCACATGAATGAACTGTGAGGGCTTTGTGGTGTCATTCCAGCAGCACAGAAAGCTCAGGTCCCCACGGGCTTCCCTGTCTGTGTACATCTCCATCTGATGGCTGCTGAGACACCCCCCCCTCCAGAGGCTGGTGAGACCTGGGGGCAGAATAACCTTGTTCTGGCAGACTGTACTTCCCCAGTCAGCAGAGGAACTTGAGCAAAGGAAATTTCCCCACTGCTGCCCACAGCTCTCCCTCTGGGGGTTGTGTCACACTCCCCTCAGACGGGTGCCCAGCCCAGCAGTGCACTCCTCCCATCCCTTGCCTAACAAACCCATGTACGAAAAAAAACAAAGGAAGGTTTTGTTTTGCTGTTGTTCACTTAAAACTTTTATAACACCATACTAAAAATAAGGGCTCATGAGTTTTCTATGGTATCATTTCCCAGAGTTTTTATTGCAGGGCACCTCATCAGGAATGCAACAAATCCCTTATCTATCTGGGCTGGCTCCAGCTCCATTGGGGATACAGTAAAGCTAAGGAAGGGAAGGTTTCCTCACCCTGCTCAGCAGAGCATAACTACTCCTTGTTTATGCATTTATCACTACAACTGTTATTTTCCAGTGCTGCTGAAACTAATGTCCAATATCCCAGGGATTTCCCACTGTGGAATTTGCATTTAGAGATTCACAAGGTTTGTTTCACGTATGTGTAATTTATCCAGAACACATCAGTGAAGCATATATACATCCATCAAGCTTTTTTTTTTCCTTAGAAAAAACCTCTTTATGAAGTATTTGAACATTTGTAAGACACAACTGATCCAATTCAGACACGAAACTGGCCCTGCAGATTTCATGATGCCATTGTCCCATGTTTACTCCTGAGGTGACATGGCTTGCTTGTGAACTTGGCAGTGTTAGATTTATGGCTGGACTCGATGATCTTAACGGTGTTTTCCAGCCTAAATAACTCTATGATTCTGTCATTCCCTCGTTCAGGGAACTTCCCTGTTCTGACCATTCAGGAGCCACTCTGGCAGTCGCAGTTCCCACCACCATGAAAGTCCTTCACAGCAGCAGCTCCAGCGACCCGACTGCAGTGAAGTGAATTTGCCACTGAAATAGTGACATATTTCACGGCAAAGAATGAGCACGAGTGGAGTTCATAACCTGTTTGGTTAGTGTGGCACAGAAGGCATAACTCAAATTGTAACTGCTCGGCAATGGTCATTCCTGACCAAGGAAGGATCTGGAATGGAGGGAAAGAGGGCGAGAAAGGCTTGCCCTGGCTGGAATTGGGGATGCCTGGGACAGGATTGCTCCCTGTGAGGGAGTGAAGTTTGACTGGGTGATCAGATAAGAAATCCTGGAGCACTGTCCTGGAGCAGTGGTGCAATGGGAGCCCTCAGGGGCCGCCTTTGGGCAGCAGAGCTGGTGCTGGGCATGGACCATGGGGCTGAGGTGCCCTGGGCCAGCACTCATGTGATGGATACCCATGCACGGGTAAGGAATCACCCATGGCAGATCTTCACACAGCCCTTGTAGAACCACTTAGCGCAGTAGGACTCTGATCTCGGCACCGTTCATTAAATCTTTCTGGATTCAAGCACAAATGTGTGCTTAATTCACCTCAAGGAATACAAAAATCCCTCAGCACTATTCTGCCAGGTCCTCTGCTACCATTTAGTTTCCTGCTGGCAATGACAATTTACATTAATCGAGGAGCTCATCTCTGTAATTTTTAATGTAACAAGATTAAAGGAACAGAAGTGGAGGAAGCTCATGCAAAGCTGGTTGCACCTGAGCAGTTCCTGGGCAATCACATACACCATATGCTGTCTTAGGTTTCAGATTCTCCCTGCCCCACCCAAATTGTAATACCTGAACACTAAACAGCTCTGAGGAACTGACTTTATTTGCCTTATCTGTAACAGATAATGGTCTTCTATTCCTTCCTCTATTCCTCTAAAATTTCTCTATTCCTTTTTTATCAGAAACTAGGAAAGTAGGAAAAAAGGTTAGATAAAAATATCACCACTTGTAAATATCCAGATGTCAGGATCTGTTATCCCCGGCAACTGTTTCGATACCATCATCATCATCATCATGATTAACAGATTTCAGTATCCCTTGAACAAATAGATTTATACTCTAGATAACAAAGTTTCAATTCTTAGTCACATTGACATATAAATTGAAGAAATGGTCCCTCTCCTTGAGGGGGGATTCTTTTTTTTTTTCATTTTTTCCTCTCTCCCCCTTGCTTCTTGATAGATTCTATTCATTGGGGTTATTTAATTTTATTTTGGCAATTTTGTTGGGTGGGGTTTGTTTTGGGGGGGTGTCCAATCCATTGCACAGTTAAAGCTCTTCTTTCTTGTTTGATACTTTAGTACAGTTCTTGCTTTGTTTGTTTGCTTTTCCTTTTGATTACCTTGAGATGTGGTGACAGAAAAACATGTCACTTTGTCAGCTGTTGCTGAGTTAGGCTCTGTTGCTTCTTAGCAAATCTTTATTCCTTTTCTCAGTGGAGTTCACACCATCTACTCCCCGTACACTAGGATTTTCATCATTTTCTCAATGGAGGAAAAAAAAAAAACCAAAATGAAAACAAACTCAGAGTGTGAACAACAACAAAGAGGGAGTTCACTTGTCAGTTCCTGGGCTCACTTCTGATTGCCTTCCTTTAGACACTCCTTTAAAGCTACTTCTGGGACAGGAGTAGAGGTTTTCACAGTGTAAAAAAAGAAAAACACTAGCTCAAAATTCAGAGTCCAGACAGGAAAAATTACTTTGGCGCAGACAATTTGTGACCAGGGCCCACAGTTGCAGCATTTTCACCCAAATATCATTACAACTCTCTCTGCAAAGGGTTCCCATAGTAGTTCAATATGTTTTTCTCAGGCACTGGTTGATAAACCCACTGCTGGTTAAAAGTAATCGGAGTGGGGACTGACATGAGGTGGGGACTCCCGTGATGTAGGGATTAGCTACAGGGTGCTCCATAGGTAATTACGGGAATCTGGTCTGAGTAACATCCTCCATAAGGAAATATTTTGTTTAAAAGCTCCTACCAAGTGGCAGGAACTGTGCAAGGATGACATAGGGGAAGAGGGAAGAGAGGACAGGGGAGGACAGGAGGACAGACAGATGGAAGGAAGGGTCACTGTAGTTAACACAAGAGAGACATTGTCTGCCCTGCACAGTCTGAACCACATTTCAAATTTCAGGTATTTTTGTGCTGGAAAAAGATCCCCTTGATTACATTATTCAGTTTACATATGACAGTCAGACCTCATTAAACCTCAGGCAGACAGATCACACTCTTGGCTCCCTGGGAAGCCACACAGTGATGGATGCTCACACGAACAAGGACTGGTTTCATCCCTTTCTTTGTGTTCTTCAGGATTGTCCCTCTCATCTGTAAGGATGAAACTTGTGTGTCAAACACTTGGTACTGTGATCCAAACTTCAGCCAAGTCAAAAAGCAGAGAAATACACTTGAGACATTTGCAGGAAGGGGTGGAAGAATTCATACACAGCACGTCACCCAAATCCTTGTAACTCATCCCCTACTAAACCAAAGCAAGGCTTCGAAACATGTAACTGAAAAAAAAGCCTTAAATGTCTTAAATGTGCCTGCTCTGAACCATGGAGGGTATTCTACCCACTGATGTATTTTTCAGACCCTTCATGCACACACGGGTCTGAGAATTCACCCTCCCCCAATTATCTTTTCTCTCTGACCTTTCCACTCCTCTGTTTAGCTTGAAGCCTTTCAAGTCACCACCCACTCCTTCCTGCCATAAGGGACAAACTGGTTTTGTCTGTATTAGCTTGTGCTGAACCAGCTTTGCATTAGAACTGCAAAGCACCTCCAGGCACTAACAAGTTCTTGTCAGAGAAGACCGTCAGCTTCCCTCCTCTGGGCTGCTCTCTCCTCACTTTCTGCTTTGTTGCAGGGACCCAAGACTCTCATTCCCATCTCGCAGCCATTTGGGTGCGAGGAACATAAAACTGACAAACCAGAAGAGGTTCAGTTTGGTTTAAAATCTCACACAGGCCCCTGAGCTAATGGGGAGCTGCCTCCTGGCATTTGTGCACCTCCTCACTGGCAGAGCATGGGAAACCAAAATGTCCTTGATTTAGGGCAAACACTACTTAGCAACAACTAAAACATCCCGGTGTTATCAACATTACTCTCCAAAACACAGCACTGTACCAGCTGCTGGGAAGAAAACTAACTTTCTCCCAGCCAGGGTGTTGCAGGGATGCTCAGTGGGGGAATGAGAGACAGAGGACATAAGCTGAAACATAGGGGGACATACCGACTGCATATGAAGAAAAGAATAATTAGCTAATAATTTGAATTAATTCCATCGTGAGGCTGTGGAACCTCCGTACTTGAGGGCTATCAAGACTCGGATAAAGCCCGAGCAACACAGTCTGAACCATTTTGATTTATAAGGTTTGGACAACATCCAGTATAATATCTGAGTAATTTTATGATTAAGGATTTTCCCTAATGGTTTATGTCACATAATGATCCTGCCAACTAGTGCATTTCCATTACATTTTGATATTTCTTTTTAAATTACCATCTGAAATGGCTTTGACAAATGCTTGGTCATTCATCTTTTGCGTCATGTCTCGTTTTTTGTTCATTAAATTTATTTCAAAAGATACTCTACACTCTCAGATTTGAATGAAATTCTGCTTCATTATTTAAAACATCCTTTATTGTGTTGTCCTAATCTGTAGAACTGTATTGCCAGTGAAAAAAGCTGTTATAAATCATTACATAAACATGAAAACTGCTTTCGATGCCTTACATTAAAACATTTCCCACTAAGGGGGGATAAAGATTTTATTTTGTTGTTTCAGAAAAATATAGGAGAACCAAAATCTTGATGTGTGGAGAAAGGAGAAACCTAATTCCACCCTTCACAGCAAGTGATACTGCTCAGAGTTCCTCTTTATTTGAGAAACATACTCCTGTGATTCAACAAAACCCCATAACCAAACTGATGATGTAACAAAGACGCTGCTGAAAATTCACAATCTAATCACTACATTTATGTATGGCTCCCAAATGCATAAATTATGCTTAGCATGTCTCAGTAACTATAGCAGCAGCTCTAGAAAAAAGAATAATAGTAGAAAGAAATTTAAGATAATATATCAACTGAAACCAGGCATTTCTGATCCATAGCAGAGCCACACGTTCAGTAATTACTCGCTGCAAGGGCCTGCTAAGTAAAGTTACAATTCTGATTGTTGGGGTAATGGGGAAATGAGCTTTGCAGCCATTCTTCAAACCCATGGAGTGCACAACTGGAGATCCTCAACTGACTCATGAGTCCCTCTATGCCAGAATGTCCTTTTCCATTGTTAGGATGAGATATATTCTGCAAGTTAAATGCTCAAATAACTTTTTTGGAAAACTCTCTGTATCTCACAAGAAAAAGCATAGAAGGCTCTAATCTGTTTACAAATGAGCCAGAGCTCAGAGGAACCTGGGAATGACATCCTGGGTGCAGTCCTGAATGCTGCTTAGAGAGTGTCAGCCTGAATGAGACACCAGGAAAGAAGCCTCGTCCTCAGGAGTACAGGCTGGTACAGGATTTAAGAACAATAAGCCAAATAATTGCAGAAAAATAATTACTTGGCTGTTTTGGATTTAAAAGATGCTTTCTTTTGCATTCCAGAGAATGAGCAGAGCCAGTCTCTTTGTGTTCAAGTGAGAAAAATCTGACAATGGGAAGAAATATGCAGCTATCCATGTGGAACATTGTTGGTGGGGACACTCTTTTGGGATGGTCACCAACTGCTACAGGGACTTCTAATAGGACACTTCACCCTGTTATTGTTCTCCTAATATTAACCCTATTATGCTTTGCCTTAATTGCAGCACTGTGTATTTGCTGCATGCATTTTGCATATTTGATTTGGAAAATCATGAAGCAATTGACTGACCTATCATCCCTGTGATTCATTTTGGAAAAACACGTGATGGTTGTGAAAAGTGAGGCTCATGAGTCTTGTCACAGAGACAGGCTTCGTATCCTCAAAGCATGGGGGAATGATGAACGGCTCCCAGATAAATAAATTACACTTAACATGTCTCAGTAATTGCAGCAGTGAGAGAAAAAAGAGTAGAAGAAAAAAGACTTGAGATAACGTATCAACTGAAATTAGACACAATGGAATGCCCAACCAGCAAACCAAGGACACTTGGTGAAACAACTGAGATAATGCAAGATTAAGAGGAACAAAAGCAGGCCAGCTCATCAGACCAGGAAAAGTTAATTCCAGCAAGGAGAGATCGTGACCACCAACTCAAAACCAGAAGGTTTAGCATGCAGACTAATTAGCATAGGAAGCGAGAGAATCATTTAACCGACAGAAGATAGTATACTAATTAATAGAGAACTGTGTAACTTGTAGCCAATGAAGATTAATGCCTTTATTTCCAAAAATGTATAAATAGTGAAACATTTTGATAGCCATCATGCTGGCTTTGTGGATTAACCATCTAGAACCCCGTTCTGTGCAGAACTGCAAATAAACCCAGTACCTCAGCTCTGTGTGTGGATGAGCCTCTCGCACACTGGGGGAAAGTTTTGGGACAATGTTATGACTTAGAAGCTCATTCCTACTCAGATTGGTCTCCTCTACACCTGAGTGCAAGGGAGGGGATGGTGGAGGAGGCCAGGAGAGCTCAGAGATGTGGTGTCCTGCTGTGACCCATGTCCAGCTGTGGTGGTGCCTGTGCAGCACCAGCTCTGGGTCACATCCTGCCACTCACCTGCAGCCAGAGCTCAGAAACAAGCCCTGAGTCACTGCTGGATGAAGAAAGGGAGAAAGGGCTGGGTCTAGAGAACAGTGGGACTGCTGTTGGGTGGGACCCACGAGACCCACCGAAACAGCCAGGAACTGGGAGCAGCTGATCAATCGAGGCAGCAGTCAAAACCACAGGGAAGGAGAAGTAAGGGCTGATCCTGCACCCACCTCGGAAAGCCCCTGGCTGAACAAAGCATACTGATGTTGCTTAACAGCTTAGAGCCTGTAAAAAAAAATTAAAAAAAAAAAAAAAAGAGGAAGGAGAGCAAAGACAGCAGGAGAGGGAGCATCCTGACCCAGTGACATGGAGAAAACAACACAAGGATTTGAGAAACAGCTTGAGACCTGGACTGCCCTGCTGCAGTGAGACAAATCACAGCGTGTGTCACTTTGCTTTCTCGTCACCCATATTCAGAAACCTCAGCCATACCCTGCAGCCCCTGGCAGCCAAGGCACAGCCCAGGTGAGTTGGTGGCACAATTTGCCACCCTGGCTGGCCTGGAAAGTCCCACTGCGAGGTGGAAAAAATTCTCCCTTTCCTGTGGAGGGGGCCCTTACCCGCCTGATGGTCGCATGAAGGGGTGAGAAGGCTGAAAGAGACCCCTGAAGGTCACAGGACCGGCAACCCCAGCAGGTTTCACCCCAGGTGTGAGTGAGCTGGCTCAGTGAGCTGACTTTTTGGGGAGCAAAAGGGGGTTGTTGCTCAAGGGCAATATTTCCAATTATCTCTGCCATTTGCTCCTGACATCCTTTCATGCAGTACAGCCAAGAGAGGAGGAGCCAGCTGTGCTGTGAGCAGTTTCATTTCTCCTGTTCACTGCGAAACAAGAGGAAAGTTGGCCAAGTATACAAGGAAATGAAAGGGAAAACAACCAACACAGTGCATTATTATTTCTTGAGCTATCATGAAGCTGTCACCTTAAGAGTATGGATTTGGCATTTTACCTGACAGAGCCCCTCCAAGGACTTTCATGGGGACAGTTTCACAAAGTCAGAAATTGTTTTTCCAGGTGACAGCTATAACAGATTCAGAACTGCCGTTGATGAACGCATTTGCTGTGCTAGTACTAAATATCCTAAGGCTGGCCAGTGGTTAATTAATAATTTGTAATTCACTAGGTTTAACTTCACCACTAACCAAGCTTAGTTTCACCCAGGTATCCTCTCTTGAATAGCAGGACTGAGCTGTGGGTGCTCTCCCCTGAGGCTTCAGTGAGAAGACTGGAGAGAGACTTTTCACAAGGGCATGTAATAGGACAAGGGGTAATGGCTTTGAATTGAAAGAGAGTAGAGTTAGATTGGATATGAGGAAGAAATTCTTCACTGGGAGGGTGGGCAGGCCCTGGCACAGGTTGCCCAGAGAAGCTGTGGCTGCCCCATCCCTGCAAGTGTCCAAGATGAGCCTCCATGTGACTTGGAGCAACCTGGTCTAGGGGAAGGTGTCCCTGTTGATGGCAGGGGGGTTGGGACTAGATGATCTTTTAGGTCCCTTCCAACCCAAACTATTCTGGGATTCATAACTTAATGGCTGTGAGGTCTCCACTTCACCCTGGACACAATTCAGGTGTTGGGATAACTCTGGGTGCAAGGTGTGCAAGTGGTGCTGACTCATGGCAACTCCGTATTTGGAAAAAGCAAGCCTGTTCATTTTCCAGAGAAGCCAACTATTTTCCATGTGAGAATTGCTTTCGTTTCTCCTGATTCTTGTCACAGTCGGTAGGTGGAGCCTGTAAATAAAAAAAGCAGCCGAAGAAGTTCAAAAAGGTTACTGCATCTCCTTGCTGCAGGACACTTACAAAGGTATGTTCCTTTTTGCCTTCTTCTAAAACTAATAATGCAATTTTTTACTGTTATCTTCATTCCTTTTAATGTGAGAAGGTTGCATGAGAGTCTAAAGTAAGTGTGTTTAAACAAGGTTGCCAGGAGTAGGATGTGTTGCTTTCTGGGGTGGGAAACAAAGAAAAGACATTAAAATTATTTCTTCTTTAAAAGAAGACAGCTGAGAGATTGCATTTAAATCGGAACATGTGTTTTAAAGTGTGTCCTGGGGGGGTGACAGCATTCAGCAACATGGTCTAGCCAGCAGTATTGCTATGTAGCATCATAAGCTTCTTTTATATTTTTCTGTGAAGACAGCTAGAATTAATAAACATGCAACCCAGAGACTGTGTGGTTTACCCAAATATCCCGAATTCACAGGGTATGTCAGCCAGAAGTCAATGCGTTCCTCTGGACGGACAGAGGGCGAATAAATGCAAGAGCTATGCACTTTGGGGCTAAAGGGGATTTTATTGATGGGGGATTTTATTGAGAGGGGATTTTTTGTGTCCTTGAGATGCAAAGCCAGGATGGTTAGAGGAAAACGAGGCGATTCCTGTTCAGAACCATGAGCAGGTTGGTGCTTTGTGCAGGTGTGGTTGTGCAGGTGTGGTTGTGCAGGTGTGGTTGTGCAGCCCAGTGCTCCTTGTTGTGCCGGGAGAGGTTTACACACACACACAGACAGGCAAAATTCTAAATGTAAAGTTCAAGGCAAGGAAGAAGGCAGGGGCAGCTCTGGTGAAGGGAAATTGTTGGCAGACTTTCAGTATCATCACGTCACCGCAGTGTCATGTTTCACATGTGGCTCCGGGCCCATTTCAGAAAGGCACTTCAGCATCGCAGTTCCTTTATTTATTTTTCCCCTCTCCTTTCTTTAATCCGATGTTGCCAGGGCTCAGTACACAAAGAAATCACTATTCCCAGGTGGCACAGGGAAGGGCTGCACCAACATACTAACCTTTTTCCAGGTGCTGTGCAGGGGACAATAGCTGGGTAGCCTCAGAAACCCACAGGTGTTGGTTTGCTCTGCTGCTGCCTGTAGGTGTCTTTGTGAGGGTTTGTCTCTGTGTGTGCATCCCCTGTGGTCTGCACCCTTTTAGGTGTGTGTAAGGGCAAGGAAAGATAGTTGGGTCTTCTCATTAATCCTCAGCCCTCCCTCCACCATCCCTTCCACCTCTGACTCCAGTGGGATTTGTTCTAAGAGGAGACACCAGGTGGACATTGCAGGATGTCTGGATGCTTGAATAATTAAGTCATTCCAGAGACAGGGGAGCTGAGAGGTTTGTGATTGACCTTGGTGCACATGGGCCACAAAAGGGTATAAAATGCAGCTGGAGACTCAGCCAACGGGACAAAGTGGTCTTCTGACATTTCAGGGAGTTTCCAGGTCGATTTTCACCCCTTGCCACCCTCCTCCCCACTGCCAGTGCCCCCACCAGGGATGCTTGCAGGGTACCTCCAGCCTCAGTGCTTTCAGACAGGTGTGTAAATACCTAAGATCCAGCCAAATACAGAGATAAAATCCCAAAGTAGCTACGTAAGTGCTTTGTTGGTTTGTAATTGTGAATTCTACAAGGCCAAACACAAAGTTTTGGATGCAAGGGGATCTCACTGAACCTTGTGATTCAACAGGGAAAACCCTGACCATAATCCACGGTAATAGGTGACAGAGCTGTTATTCAGGGACTGCACTGGCAATATTTAGATAGTGTATTAGCAATAAATCTAATCATAATTATCCACATAATCCCTGTCTCCTACTTTCCACACCTGGCCCAGAACCTTCTCCCAACTACTCTGCTACAACATGTTGGTGTTTTTTCTGAACTTGTTTTACACATTGAAGGTATAACTTACATTGTGTCTGATCATCCTGTCTTGACATCTGCTTAAATTAGAAAACCTGAAAACTTCATTCAACCAAAAAACGTTAACAAAACAGGATGCTATTACAAGCAAAGATGTGTTTCTCCTATTTCATTTCCCCAAGTGTTTGAGTTAAGCAGATCTTGGGTTTGGTAGAGGGAGGCTGAAAAAAAAAAGTCCAGCTTTACAAAAATACTGCTGGGTTTTTTTTCCTTAAATAACTCTCTCCAGAAAGTACTTTTCCTGGAAAATGTCCCATCCAAAGCCTCTAGTTTCTTCAGTCACTCAGAGGAAATAAAACTTTCACATGAAGAAAAATTGAACAAGAAAATAAAGTCTCCTAGTTCTCCCTTCTCTAATGTCATGTCAAGCAAATTCCGCTTTTGGGAGAGGGTTTTAAGCTATAGAGGAGGGGACCAAGATGCAGAGCTTCAAAAATAGGTGTCAGACTTTGCTTCTGACAAGTGTTTCTACCACAAGAGAGGTGAGTTGGCCACACACCAGACTGTGGCTTGGTGTGTCCCACTCTTTGCTGGTGGCTCACTCATGTGGACCCATCACCTTACACTCCTGACCCCAGCAAGTTAAGGATTCTCACACTCTCTTCAGTCATGCCCAGATACTGACTGAGCTTCTCCAGACACCTTTCAGCAAAACATCTCATTGAGGAAAACCAGTTTTTTGCAAACCAAACCAAACCAAACCACGACATAGGGAGAAGTGTTTCAAGTCTGTCTCCTGGAGACCAACTTTACTGATTTGAAGAGAGCTGTGGCTCTTGGTATCTAGTGGGGGTTTGGATCAGGAAATGAAAGCAGTGTTTGGTTTTCTGTGCTATGATCACCCTTGCAAGCTGGAGTCACTCACTGCCCCATGTTTGATTTCAGAAGCTGTACCTGAGGGCTGGACCAGGCAGGAACCACTGCTCAGGGGAGCACTTATGGACACCCTGCGTGGTAACCTAAAACATCATCAGGCCATGGGTAAAAAGAATGCAGCATTCAAACCACCTCCTGAGAGAGCCAAACATGCCCCAAAGATAGAAGGGCTTGCATTTCCTTTCTTGAAACCATCTTTTGAAGCTGTTGCAGTACCTCTCCCACCAGAGACAGAAGAAGAAGATGCTCAGCTGTCGGCGAATGTGTTTGAGAGAAGGCCTAGCTATGAACAGAAGGACTTGGAGAAAGAGTATTCCGGAGAACAGGACAAAGTAAGGCAAGAAGAGGGCATAGATCCTCCCGCTTTTACTCTGTTCATTCACTTTGTGCCCCAAAACGAGTTCCTTTGTGGTTTTTTGTGCAATCTGCGCTTGTTAGGTCTAAGGAGTACTTTGGGATCAGGGCCAAGCAGTCATTTGTGTCACTAGGGAGAGAGGTGCCTGCAATTAATCTGCAGATATTAACAATGCAGGTCTAAACCAAAAAGGATGGCTGCAGCCTGGAAGCCAATTCAATGTGTGACTTGTATCTGTTTCATTCTTAACAACAAATGTAGAACAGAAATCGTAAAAGCTGAGTTATTTTTTTACTTGAGGCTCTCCTACCTTCAAAAGAAACATAAAGAAAGGTTAATAATAACCTGTTTGAGTATTTGACAGTGAAAACAGGTTGGGTTTTAAGTTTGTGAAGTAGTTAATGAAGTTTTTGAGACTTTTCTAGCTATAAAACATTTTAGTGAAGATAGTGGGCAAGGGGTTACAAAGGAGGTTTCAGTGCTGCCTCCAGTAATGTGTGCTGCCCTCCTCATCCTGAAAGAAAAACCTGCTGTTTGACTACATCTGATTGACTGACATACTTTTAGAGCTGGTTTTCTTGGATAAAAGTGATGGAGAGCAACTCCAGTTTTTCTTTTCAAAAAATGAAGTTTGAATGTGCCTGGCCCAGTATGTCTGAAACATATTGGTGTTCTCAAAATTGCATTTCTAATGCAGCAGTCAGACTGGAAAATGGAAAGAGGAAGGAGGAGAAGGGACCAAGTTGATCTTTATATACTTTAATTGAACATATTTAACAGCAGGCAGACCAGTTTTGTAAAAGACTGGAAATTACCTGGCTTGTTTTCATGTAAATGCAGAGCCTGTGTTAACGTCTGGCACGTGTATCAAAACCAAAAAATGACAATAATCAGTCATTTAACATGACCCACTCATAGTCATTCCTTACCCGAGCCTAAAATGAGGCAAACAAAGACGAGCCAGGATGATCTAAAAGATTTTAGCCACCTGTTAAGGACAGCAGAACACTTTTGGCTCTTCACACAAACTCAATCTTCAAACTCCAAACCAAAGACTTAGTAAGTTCTTAATTAGATTTAAAAGATTTAATAATATTCTATGTTAAATTCTGTGATTACCAGGACCAGTCTCATTTGCATATGCGTTTCAATACACCTGTAGATGAGTGGAAGAAAATAGCAGTTATTTTAAGAAGTATTAACAAAGCACACTTAGTAATATGGTCTTCTTCTCTCTACCTTCTCAGAGTAGCTTCCAAGATTTGGGAGTTTTGCTAAGGATGGTCACTGAGCCAACCTCAGTTGATTTTTTCATATTTACAGGCAGCTGTTTATAACAAGAATGCACAGTGATATGAAGTAGAGCTCAATGCCAGTAAATAAGTTTTACTAAAAGAGTGTTGAGCTGGAAAAGATGTCGAAATTTGTTGTTGTGGAAACAACTCCTTTTAATATCATGGAAAACTCATGGTAACTTTACTCTTGCAGGCTGCAGAACATACCTTGTACAACCAATATGAGGAGAAGATCCGGCCCTGCATTGATCTCGTGGACAGCCTGAGAGCTCTGGGAATAGAGAAGGACCTGTCCTTGCCTGCCATCGCAGTGATTGGAGACCAGAGCTCCGGGAAAAGCTCTGTCCTGGAAGCCCTGTCTGGTGTTGCTCTTCCCAGGGGCAATGGTAAGAATTCACCTTCTCATGTTTCCACCTGAATTTCACTTTGATGAGGTGGAAGGGATTTTTTTTCTTTTTTATTTTCCTGGTCTAGGATTGAATAACTCCATGGCTGAGAAATGGATGTGCCGGGGGGGCTCCACAGAGTAACTCCAAAAGGCACATGTTCTGGATGGTCAAGAGACAAGGGGAAGAAGTGTAGCATAGTTGCCCCAAACTGTGGACAGACTGAAAGGTGCTATCAGATGACTGTGTACATTTCCCAGCAAAGAGTACTGGTTTGAAGTGGAAAACTAGCTTTGGAATTTGCTTTTGGGGTTTGTTTAGGTTTTGTAACAATATTTTCTTAATATTTTTTTATAGATACCTTTTTTCCCTTTTGTTTTTGTTTTTCAAAAAGCGTACAAAGATCTTGACTTAAAACCCAGCCACTGTTTAAGTCAGAGAAGGTGGTTGGCAGACTTTGCAGCTCACGAAGATTCACTTTTCAGCCCTGCGTGGGTATATTTGCACGCATAATTCTGCGAGTTCTGTGTGAGTTGACAATACCTTCTAGTCTTTGAGGCTGGACTTGAGGAAAAGTTTTCCTAGGATTTAGGTGCAGCACTGAAACAGGTCACCCAGAGAGGAGCAAATCTCCACCTGTGGAGCTTTGCAAGACCAGGCACATCTGGAAAGAGCCACAGGTGACCTCATCTAGTTCTGAGGGACTCCCCTGAAAGGGAATTTGGATGAGACCCCTCTGGCAATGTCAGGCAGCACAAGGCTGTGTATCACGCATAGCAACTGCTGAGTTGCCCCTGTCTTTGGCACTGCTGCAGGCATTGTCACTCGATGTCCCCTGGAACTTAAGCTGAAAAGGTTACCCGATGGCCAGGCATGGCGAGGGAAAATCTGTTACCGCAATGTCGTCATGGACCTCCAGAATGCCTCTGAGGTGGACAAGGCAATAAGACAAGGTGAGTGGATGTGCTTGGCTCAACCCCCTCTGAATCTCTGAGCAGCAGTCCCCAGTGACTGTGGCCACGAGTAGCACCAAGAGCTGGTTTCAGAGCAGAACAAGGTGGGGAAGCGTAACACAGTTCTCAAGAGAGTTGTACCACTTGCTGCTTCAGTGGGGAAGATGATCTGTGGTGATCACAGAAGTACAGAATTCTTTGAGTTGGAAGGGACCCTAAAGATCACCTAGTTTCAACCCCTGCACCATGGGCACGGCTGTCACCCACGAGATCCATGATCCTTTTATCATGACCTGTGATAAAGGCTCAGGCTGTGTCTTTAGCTGGATGGGGTCTTCCTGGTTTCCTGGTTTGGGGAGGTTGTCTGTCAAAGCCCTAAATGGTCTTTGTTATCAGTTCAAAAGCTCAGAGAGTGCTCGAGGTGTGTCTGGCTGGAAATCTTATAATTTTGGGGAAAATTACAAGAAGGCAGAGTGGAGAGCATAGAGAAATTCTGGCAGGTACTGTGACCATGGTTTCAGTCATTGTCCCTTCCATGTCACAGCTTTACTGCTGTGGCATTTCAAGCTGTGTAAGAAATCATTTTCCTTACCCAAAGCACAGTTAGCACTTGCACTAAATGTGAAAGTTGGATCGTCCTTATTTCCTTGACTAGTACAGCTCTGCACGTTGTTATTCTTTCTAGTTTGGGTTCTTTCTCTTCTCATTAGCTTTTCAATATTTTATTTCAATATTTTTAATTTATCTTTCCAAAACTGACAAGGCAACTGGTATGAATTAATTAAGGTAAGGTCAGAGATGAAAATATCTCATGAGAATGACTCTGGGTTTCCCCTGCTTCTCTGTGCTGCTCACAGTTCAGGCATCATTGCCTTGTAGGATCTGGGACAATTTACTTGATGTCCCAACCTCCCTATCAAAATGTGAAGAATATAGAACAACACCTATTTGTCTTTCAAGGCATCTAATGATTAATTAATGCCTATAAGATGTCTTGTTTGTTGGGGAAACATTTCTGCAGCTGACCAATATTTTATCTGGTTCCTTTTGCTGTGGTTTATTTACATGTATTTTGTCTGCATGCATGAGAGTTCATAAATATATGCCCTATAAAATATTACATTTCATATGCCAAAAGGACCTCACATGTGCTGTGTAATAATTTCCTTAGGTTTTTGCCTAAATGGATTTATGTGTGTGGCTGGATCTGAAAGAGAAAGCCAAGCCTAGAAGAACTTTAGGTGGTAGTTGGTACTTTTCAAAGTCATTGTGTTCACCTTTTGTTTGAAGCTTGTATTCATTGCCTTGCTCTTCTCTCCTTGCAGCCCAGGACGTTGTGGCTGGTCCTAGAGGTGCCATTAGTGGAGAATTAATTTCCTTAGAGATTCAGTCCCCAGATGTCCCAGATCTGACACTAATTGATCTTCCTGGAATTGCCAGAGTGGCCGTGGGGGACCAGCCAAAAGACATTGGGGAACAGGTAAAACTCAGTCTCATGTGCCAACCTGTGCATGGGGTCACCTCTGTAACTTGCCTCACACCTGGCCACATAACTGAACACACTGCAGCCCTATGTTCCTTGGAAGGTAAATAAATCCCAGGAAAGCTGGTCTCTTTCCAATTCTGTGGATGTATTTGGCAAAAGTGAACAGATTCTTGCAAGCTTCTCTGGAGCAAGGCAGCACATTGCCTCTCTTACAGGATCATTCCTCAGTCATCCCTTACTTACAGAGCACATCGGAATCAGACCCATCCTGGGTTTTCTCATCCCTTAAGGGATCCCAGCAGATGTTTTTAGCAGTAAACAGAATAGGTGTTGCAGTGGAGGGGATCTCTACTCTTCCTCTGGCTGCTTTTAGAAGAAATGCTGGAGAATACAAATAAAACCAGCTGGACAAAGCCCACTGTGAGGGTGATGGGCAGGAGCTGGGTGTACTGTTTCTCCTGAAATACCTTTAAATGGGGACTTGGATTAAGGGGACCCCAAACTGAACTAGACATACCAAATAAAAACGTGACAAGATTGGTTTGTCTGGGCTTTACTTTCTGGGAGGAGAGTAATTTAATTTCACTGTCAGATAGCAATCTTTCTATTGTATTCAGGAGAAAGCAGCAGCTGTGACACGATCCAAATATCTCCATCATCCCCAGCTCTCTACACACTTCAGAGATGGAGTCTATAGTGTTGTAGCATGTCAGAAACTGGGGTGGATGGAAATAGAAAAGAGAGGCATCTTTACCAAAACCCAGGGGGAAAAAAGAGCTGATTTACTTCAGAATAAGCACAATAGGGCTGTGTGAAGCTTTTGCAAAACAACACAAATTATGAGAAACTCCTTTAGTTGAGCATTGAAACGTAGAAACAATGCCAAAGAGGTGTCATGTGCTACTTGGGTTTTGGCTTTTTACTTTAATTTCCCTACAAATACTCCACTGAAATAAGAGACATTTGCTCTCCTTTCAGAGATACAAATTTGAGATTTATCAATATAATCTAACTTGCTTTCTTTCCATGAGTCTGCATCTAGACATCAGAACCTGATTTTCTTACTTGTCGTTATTTATCAAATATCTTTAATATTTCCATAATGAAAGATTACATGCATGAGAGGTTAAACTCTACATAGCTGTCAAGACAGGCATAACAACAGTCTGGTCTCATTCATGCTACACGTTTGGGTAAGGATAAGGATGTTTGCATAGGAAAAGAGGCTGCATTCTTCTGCTGACCCATTTCCATGCCATCCTTTAGCATATTATACCATCCTCAGCATATGTGACATTTAATGTCATCAAGCAGCAGCTGGAAATGGTCACATCCTACATGCAAGCTTCTGATTTCACTGAATCTCCTTACTGCTGTATTGAATTGCAGATCAAAATGCTACTTAAAAGAATCATTGGTTGCAAAGAGACAATCAATTTGGTAGTGGTGCCATGCAATGTGGATATTGCAACGACAGAAGCATTGAAAATGGCCCAGGAGGTGGACCCCAGTGGAGAAAGGACACTAGGTGAGACAATTTTTAAGCTGTAATTTGAACAGAAGGGCAATTTTTTTTTTTTATTTTTTTTAGCTGTTCTCCATTCCACTCCAGATCTGTGAAATTAGCTACTAGAGGAAGAGAACAAAACAAAAAAGAAAAGAGCCTAAACAAACTATTTACAAAGCTTGAGTAGCATTAAGAATCCCTCGGTTTTGTGTCTCGCTGGCATTCATGTTATGAACAACTGGAAATTGAAAATCTCAGAGTTAATGGTAGGAAAGTTTTGCTGCTGCCTGTTAAAAAAGGGGTGCAAGGCAAAAGGCCTGGTGGGAGGCCAAGTCTTACAGTACAAAGCCCAGGGGCCAGGAGCTTTCTAGGAGAGAGAATACAAAGAAAAATTGCTTTATAAAACATGATACGAGTATTCCTGCTTGGTGGTGGGGTTTCCACTGCCCCTCTCTCTCTCCTGTGTTCGACTGACTTTCTCTTTGGGTAATTTCACAGGGATCCTCACAAAACCCGACCTGGTGGACAGAGGAACTGAAGAGTCCATCATTAGAATAATGCAGAACAGGGTAATCCCCCTGAAAAAAGGTTACATGATTGTGAAGTGTCGTGGGCAGCAGGACATCCACAACAGAGTGACCTTGGCCGCTGCAATCCAGCAGGAGAGGAACTTCTTTGCAAGTCACAGACATTTCAGGTACTTCTGGCAGAAAAGATCTAACTAAAAACATATTAAAGTCACTTCAAAGCTTCCTGTTGATGTGCTGAGATTTAACTCAGGGTTACAAACAGGTATTAGTCATAATTATATTTCTCATAGCCTGTGTGGTGTTGCGTTTCAGTAACCCGGAGGAATTTTACATACCAAATAAACTTTTAAAATATTTCCTGGATGCAAAATACATGGGAGAAGTGCAGTGAACTTTAAAAGTTCAGAATAGTCCCAAAGAATTCGAGTTAAGCGTCTGAGCACTTCAAGACAAGCACTTAATGTTTCTTTTCACTGGAAAACATGGTGAAACACAGCATGAGAGGCACCGTTTGCCCAGAACATAAGCAGCAAATCAATCGTAATACAGAGAATAGCAGGTGAAAAGGGCTTTGTATCAGTGAACTTCACACATGCAGAAATGATACAGCAGCACATCCATCTGCTGTTGGAATCTGCTGTTTTCAGATTCTTCCCTCTTTCCCTTTGCTTAGCCAGTAGCTGTCAAAAAACTCTTGAATAAAAGAGTCCTGGGCTGCGGCCACATCTGTACCAGCACTCCACAGAGGGCTCTTTCTTTACTCCATTTATCTGATAGAACTAGTGAAAAGAGCAGAGCATCAGTGCTGCCTCCTTGCCCTGCACTGCTGGCTACCCAAAACCACCTTTCCCTCTTTTTTTGCAGCACTCTTATGGAAGAAGGAAAGGCCACTATCCCTCATCTGTCGGTGAAGCTCACAAATGAACTTGTGAAACACATCATTGTGAGTAACAGAGGCACCGCACTGAGCCGTTTGTATCAGTTGCCACCTAAAAGTAAATTCAGCCCTTCAACCCTGGAATGCAATTGACTGCAGTTGGATTGCAGTTTTATATGCATATATAGTGCTTAATGATCCTTCAGTCTGGCAATTTGAGAACAAAATTGGACTGGGAGTTAGAGTTAAAAATGCCCATGCTCTGTCCTCAGATTTGCCTTTAAACTGCAGATCATTTCATCTACTTGGGACTTGTAACTTCTGCCCTTTCAATGGCAGACATTATATTTCCTTTTGTTTATAAGGAGTGTTGATCATCTGGGTGACAAGTTACTGCTAACAGCTTACTGAAACACAGTAATTTCCATTTAACTGAAAATATCTCCAAAATCTCAAGTAAGATGTAATTGTTCTATTATATTACTATACTACTGTAAGTATATTGGTGGGTTTATTTTGTATATATTTATCTGTAAGTAATACATTTTATTCCACTAAGGGAAGATGCTGAAATACAGGGAAGCTCTACATTCGGTCTCAAAGGAGAAAAAAAAAATATTTATGTAGACTTACAGAAAATGAGCCATGTGTAACCAGGTGATGACTAGGATTTGAATCAGGACATTCCCTGAGTCACCACCTTCCTGGCACAACCTGTCAGCACACAGTTTTTGGCTCACTGCAGGTGAGATCTTGCCCTAGACTGCAGCTACTCTGCTCGTCTGGCAGTGAGGTCCAGCCTGATTTCTCAGGGAGATCCTGGATATTTGCATTTCCATATTATCCCACTATCATGCATGGGACACAAACATCAGCTCTTAGATTTCTAAGAGAAGCAAAGATCATGTGCAAGTGTAGGTCACTCTTAGAGGAATTTTTTTTCCATTCCAAAACCAGGCATGTTCAACTTATCTCAATGTCCTTTTTTACTCCCCAGAAAACTTTGCCAACACTGGAGAGCCAAATACGTGAGACACTCCATAAAACATTACAGGATCTACAAAGGTACAATAGAAGCACACCCAGAACAGAGTCTGAGAAGCTGATTTTCCTCACAGATGTAAGTATAAGCATTAGTTTGGTCACAGAGCAAAGCTAGGAGGTAACTGGGGGAGAAAAAGTTATCAAAACATCAGCACAGACCACCAGGAAGTTGGTGGTATCTGTCACTGAAATGCTATGAGAGTAACAGAGACAAACCCCTGTCAGGAATACATCATACCTGCAAAAATAATGGCCCAGAAGACCTTGTGGCCCTTTCTAGCAATATTTTTTCTGTGATAACGTGACAAGAAAACTAAACAACAACTCGGTTGATTGGTCAAAATCAAGCATCTCGGAGAGGGAAAATTGACACTCCTGCCTGCTCAGCACTTTGAAGGGTTTCCATTGTTTACAGCACTTGTAAGTTCAAGTGTATTCCTGATACCAAAACATGGTTTGCAAGTCCATCTAAGTGTCTTCACTTGAGTTAATCCCTCACAGTAAGCCTTTGGGAGGCAGCAGAGGTGCTTGTGAAGGCTCATCAGTCTTCAATGACTTCACGCAAGTCTGGTCAATTAGAATTTAGTAAATGGTTCTAAAAGTCCACGGGGCGGGGAAAAAAAGTGGCATCAAGTTTGTTCTCCTCTATGAGGAAGAGATGTGAGGAGCTGTGAGGAGCCAGGATGGTTTTGAAGACACAAAACCCCAAAGCCAATCAAGGAGCCAAAACAGGAGCTAAGAGCATAAAAGATGATAGAAAGGGATGTCTTCTATGAACCACGTCCCTGCTTTAATTTACTTAACATACTCAAATCAGACTGAAGAACTGAAGGTTTGCTACATTGCTTGCTTGTTCTTCAATTCATTCCAGTTGATCAAACTCTTCAATCAAGACATCTCTCGGACGATGCGGGGAGAGGAGCAGCTGTTTGGGGATGAAATCAGACTCTTCACGAAAATCCGCAGAGAGTTCCAAACGTGGGGAGTGATTCTCCTGGAGTGTGCTGAGAAGGGTAAGCGTAGAAACCGTCACTTGCAGCTGACCTGAGAGTCCATTCCCTTGCTTTTAAATCTGGACACAAAGTTGTTTTCAAAAAAGTGAAGAACGAGAAGCTACGAGCATCCATCTGTTGGAGTCTTAGGCAAGTTATGCTTTGGTCCTTGGGAACAGAGTTTGTGTTAAAAGCTGTTGTTACAGAGAGATCAGTGGTTGTTTCTCTTCTCCCAACAAAGCAATAAAATCAAGACCCTGGCTTGGAATTTGTTAGTGATTCTCTGCACCACTCTTTTAAATAACAGCAACAACACTGATACAAATTATTATTATAATTATCATCATCATCATCATTATTAACAACTATATATAGTAAGTTGTTGTAGTAGTAGTAATAATAATAATAATATTTTAGGATCTGGTTCTTTATTTGTTCCGCCTTAACTCTGGTTTAAGGTGTGGGGAAAGCAATTCTGGGTCTGAAATAACCACAGCCTTGCCAAGAGTGTATCCCTTTCTGTGCACCTTACTAATTGCTTAACTGAACTCGGTGCTTAACTTGGGGTTCTATTAGGAGGGTGATACACACAGAGTGAACTCTGCTATGGTCTCAATATCTTTTGCGTAACTTTTTTCACACCTCTGAAACCCCATCATTTGCCCTTGGAGACAAAATTGCATCAGCTGCCAGTCAAGCAGTAGCTCTTGAAACAAATTCTTTTAGTCCTTGATGTACGTCTGTATCAATGTCACTAATGACTAAAATGATGACTGATGGTTTAAAAATTTTAAAAAGTGATAGGTACATGTAGGCTGCAAAGGTGCCATCAGCCAGAGAAAAACCTATGTGTCTACATGGATAGATGTGGAGACAGACAGACAGACAGACATTGGTGTATATCAGTGCCTCTCATGTCCCATCCGAGTAGTACCTTGAAGCAGTAGTAGTACATCCTTGAAGTACCAAACCAAGCAACATGATTTTATGGAGACAATCAAAGAATAAGACAATGAAGGCATGAAGGAATAGATGTAAAGAGAGGGGAAAGCAGAAGGATGCAGCCTCTTCAGAGGACAGCGAGCACCTGAGATGCACAAGCTACACAAGGCATCACATGGCAGCAGAACCACAGTGGGGAATCCTCTGGGCACTTCCAGGTTATCCACCTTGACTTAAACTATGTCTGACTTGGCAACAGATGAGGGCAGCAGCACCCACAGCTCTTCCAACAGCTACCCCAATGACATGGGGAAGTATTCACGCGTAGCTTGAAAATTAGAGGTGGCTTTAGCAAGACCTTCCTCAACAAAAAGCACAGGCATCAGTCACTGCTAAGATTTCTGAAGGTGCATCCTTGCATGTCCGATGATTCTGTTTAACTTCAGCTTCCTTACGATAAATTTAAGTATGAAAAAGAGCAAATAGTTTGGGTACTTGAAGCCTTGAACTTTCTGTTCCAAGCTGATGGATGTTCATATGGCTTTGTATTACTGTAACTACAGATATGTTTTCAGACTCTGAACAAGACACTCTGC
This sequence comes from Sclerurus mexicanus, assembly GCA_013396755.1. Classification (NCBI taxonomy): domain Eukaryota; kingdom Metazoa; phylum Chordata; class Aves; order Passeriformes; family Furnariidae; genus Sclerurus; species Sclerurus mexicanus. Next base: position 901,574 of record VWZF01003765.1, read on the forward strand.
ATCTACTTCTGTCTTTTCCTTTTTTTTTGTTTTTTTTTTTGATTGGGTTGGCTTTGGATTTTCTTCTTGGTTTGGGTTTTTTAATTATCCAAACATAGATTCATATATCTGAGTGTTAGAACTGAATGCATTCATGGCTTGATTTCTACTTCCACATGTGCGCTTGATCCATGGTTCACAAATCTGACCCCAAAACAGGACAAAATCAGAACCATTCAAAAATATTCAAAGGGATATAACCCATTTAAGATGACAAATGTGTATAAAGTCAACAAAGAAATATTAACTGTGATATTTTAAAAATAGCTAGTCAGCAGTAGATTCCTGGAATAGGTGTTTAGGGAGCTTGGGGCGTTGTTTTTCTGGGGTTTTTTTTAAACTTGGAAGTGAAATGCCTCATTCACTGAGCAATATGAGGGCTCTGTTCTTTAATAACAGCTTGAAATATCATCTCAGTAGCCATTCTTCTCAAGAACAACCCAAAGAGGAGTAGACTTCCTTCTTAAATGTTGAATGTATAAATTGAGTGATTTGGTGGTAAAGCAATGTCATTTTATTTTTACAGCTAAAAAAAGTGTGCCCACTAAAGCAAATAAATACGAAGCCCAGTACCGTGGGCGGGAGTTCCCAGGCTTCACCAATTACAGGACGTTTGAGGACATCATAAAAGAGCAAATCCTGGAACTGGAAGAGCCAGCCATTGAGATCCTGAACAACGTGATTGGTAAGTCTCACAGCCCATGGGAGGCTCTTGTGTGGGACACATTGGGGTGCCTGGCAATTATTTTTATCCAGGATAAGCTGATGCTCTCTCTTGCTGGAGCAAGAGCTCCAGCCAGGATACTTCAGAGTGGGGAAGTAAATCTGATTCAACCTGAGGACTTGATTCTTCTCTGGAGCCTTCACTTTCCACACGTGGTCTTCAGCATTTGTTAATACTTTTCCCAGTGGCTGGTGGAAGGGAGTTAGAAAGTAAATATGACAAATAACAGTGTAAGGAAACAGTATAGTAGAAATACCTAGTAGAAATACCTGGCGTGGTATTCCCAAACCCAGGGAGTGGAACTCACAAACCTGAGCACAGCTTCTTTGCATGACACTGTATGACTGCCGGGGCTGGGGGGAAGGTTACGGAGCTCATCCAGTAAAAGGCACCCAAGGAAAAATGATGTTGTGATTCTGTGTCTCCTGTGTTGCCTTAGAGGGCAGCAATCCCACACCAGACTCACTGCTCTGTACTCCACATGCCAGTTCCTCACCCTGGAGAAGCCACTCAGGGTGAGATGCAGATGTGCTGACGTGGCCAAGTGATGCAACATCTGGCAGACACAGCTGTAAGCACAGAAATTGCTTTATCAAAGGAATCTCGCTCCCTCAGGTGTTGAGTGGTTGCAGGAGGTGTTTCATTGCTCACCCTCTTGGACCCAGAAATCTAAATTCCTACCTATTTGTATCCATCATAAAGGCACAGTGCACCAGTACAGCTGCTCAGATGTTTCAGAATTAATACAGGAAATGAGAAGTTTCCTGAGTCTCACACTGACAATAGCTTTGAAACCTCCCTTACTTACCTGACTTTGTCTTCTGTTCTTCCCTTAGAACTGGTTGAAGAGAAATTTATGGAAATCGTTAAAAGGAATTTTGCTAATTTTCACAATCTAAGCAGAGCTGCTAAGGTGAGACACTGCCTATAACCTGAGATAAGTCAAAAGCAAGACAGAGTGGCATTTGTAAAGACAGCCATGCTTATGGTACATGTCTCATTGCATTACCCTTATGCAAGTGTGGAATTTTTTGCAGGAAAATAAGGAAGAAATTGAAAATATTTATAATGAATGTTTATAATGGCACTGATGAAAATGCATTTTGCACAACTTTGACAAGATCTAATATATATATTCCCTGTTAATTCTGGTCACATTCTTGATGCTTACAACAGAATGCAAAGAAAACCTGGTATGACTGCCTTGAAGAGTTTGTAATTAATTTCAGATTTAAGTCCTGCAATGATTTGTAAGCATGGGGATAGCCTCAGAGTCTTAAACACTGCTTTTCCCTCTCTGAAAACGAGCCAGGCTGTTAGCCAGTGCAGGAATCTCATCCTTGATAAAAGGGAGCAGGAACAGACAGGCCAAAAATCGTTCAACTCTGAAAAAAATTAGAAGATGACTGTTCACAGCTTGGGCAATAGTGTGTTCTATGATGGAGTTAAATGGTATGGATGCCCTTGAAGGCATTTTCTCAGAAAGAGCTTTGAGGAAGAGATAGAAGCAATGCTGACAGCCAGGAGGCAGAGTCCACTCAGAGGGTACTGCTGGAAAAGGAAACTCAAAGGCAAGTGTGAGTGAAATAGGTGGTTTGCTATGTGACTTGCATGGTCAAACCCTACTGAGCTCCAGGCCAACCAGACAGCAAACAAATAAGCTATTTCATCAAGAACATGGGGAGTGGAAAGAAGTTCTGTTAGACGCTGGACACGAGAAGAAAATTGGGATGCTTTCTTAGGGATGCTAGGAAAGCATTTTAGGGGGATTTGAGGAATCTTTGAGGGATGTTTGACATCCCCACAGACTTTTAGGTGGCAGTATCAAAAAGGCCAGAAAGCACCAGATAGTGAGGGGTTAGACAGGGTTGGTTTGCTGACAACAGACAGGACACTGCAGTGTTTGAGAAGGGCAGGAGGGGCAATGGAATTCCCATCAGTCCCTCTGTCACCACTTACTGCAAGAGGGAGATGCAAACGAAGCACATGTCAAAAGCAAGGACAGGCTGCAGGCTGAACCCATGGCTGGCCAGTGCTGCTCTGTCCCGTCAACCTTGTGTCTTCCTTTGGGTTTCAAGCACCAGGTTTTGACTGATCCCATTCGTGTCTAAGGAGGGGGCAAATCTGCCATATTTTCCTGTTCTTTCATGACAGACTAACCAGAATCTAAAGCATTAGCCCATGTTCCCAAGAGCCAGTCTGGGATTAGAAAGTGCTGCAGGAAGGGCTGTTGAACACTGTGCCCATCTTGCCATTCCCTGGGGACACTGCTGAGCGTCAGCACTTCTCCAAAGGAAGCAAATGTCTTAGAATTTCTTGTGCTTCTCTTTTCTAGATGAGAATTGAAGACATTAAAGACCAACAAGCGGCAGAGGCTGAAAGACATATCCGGACACAGTTTAAAATGGAGAGAATTGTTTACTGCCAGGATGACCTTTACATTCGTGATTTTAATTCTGTTAAGGCCAACGGGGTACCTAATCTATTACAAGCTCAAAAAGAAGAGCCCTCCTTTGTCCAGGAAATGGTTTCTCACACAAAGGCCTATTTCTCTGTGAGTTTACAGACTACAATAGAGCAGCTTTGCTGCCCCCTGAATGCTACAGCACATTCCCCTCCTCCAGATCTCGGTGTAGTCAATATAGTCTTCCATACAATACTACTGCTATGCAGGGAATAGCAGCCAGAGAGTATATAAGTGTCTCCTTCAGGTACACACTCATCTGCAGAGATTAATCAGAGCTTCTGACCAGTGATGAAAATGTCAGGAGAAGGCTGGTCTGTCGGGCTGTATCAGCTCAGCCACTGGGGAGCAGTGGCTGCAGAGTGCAGGATATGGTGAGCAGGAAAGCCTGCAGGTTGTTGAAAGGGCAGCTGTCTCCTAAACCACTTGTTAGCCACCTCCCAGCCTGCCATGGTTCCCTGCTGCAGCTGCCCCTGGCTTGTGGGACACACCATCAGCAAGGGAGTCCTCTCCTCCTCCAGCCTTTCATGGAAAGGGGGGTGACTCCCTGCCCCCTACACAGCCCCACGCCAGGACAGTGCTCTCTTGCTGAGGACAAGCCCTGGGGGGAGAAAAGGACAGTCACTCACCAGCATGGAGGAGAGGAGAGGGTGGGGAAGAGCCCCTTGGCCCTGTAATTAAAAGTCACTGAGTGATAGCCAGCTCTCCTCTCCAGCAAAGGAAGCAACAGTCCTAGGACTGCTTTGTCCCCTGCAAGTTCATCTCAGGGTTTTCAAATAACACCGGTTTTCACAAGCTTAATAACATTATATGCAGCACTTTGGCATCTGGCATGGCATCTGCAAGCTCAGGTTGCCCTCCAGCCACTCTGCATAGACCTGCAGCCAGCAGGAAGTGGTGTCCAGGGCTTGCAGTCAGATCCTGAACCAATGCAGCAAGAGGAACGATAACAAAACATCGAGTTAGAATGCATTAGCTGTCTGTAAAGATCAGAGTGCATCTGCTGTACTGCAGATAGCTCCCTAGAAGCTGAGTCTCTGCAGACAAATGGGATGTTTTAACAAAGGGTCGTGTTAGAGAATAACAGAGTACACGCACTATCAGGATTTGCTTTGTAGTAAAGCTCCCTCAGAAAGCAGCAAGTTCAATATTAATAATGCAGTAAAGTAACTAGCAGCTCACTTTGCATTCCAGTAGCAAGGTTTTGACAAGTTCCTGCAATTAAATGTTCAGGCTACTCAGGCTGATGGAGAAAGAACTGCATAAACTCTTCCATCCTACCTCCTTATACTCACTACTATAACATGTATGTCTTACATGCTAGTTAAGCATTTTTTTTAAATGCCCTATGAGCCATTTTCAACAGCAAAAGCAAATTCCAGGGCATCAAATCTCCATGGGACTTACACATGGCCAAATACAGTTTGAATGAGATGGAAGCTCTTAAGCATCCATGGGCTTTGAAAACAGTGTGTATGAAACTGTGTCACCTATGACAGGACTGTCAAGATTTTGGGTAGCGTTTGGCTCCAGAAAAACATCTGGTCTCCCTCACAGGGTCAGTAGAGAACAAATAGGCTCAGTAAGTGCTTTAGTTGACTCAGCCAAATTGCTTCCTATTGACTAGATCTGTGCTAATTACAGAGAAAAACTAAACACCTAGGCTTAGGTATTTTTCAGCTCAAGTTCAACCTCATCCTTGTACACAAAAGATTTGCAGACACTGAGCTCCAGAGGTATCTAAAGCCAGAAACACCTCAGACTTCTGTGGAAACAGGCTGCCTATAGGACCTACAAATGAAACTGGCCTCTGCCTGGTCTTCTCACTGCCTTTTTCAAGTCAGATATTACAAAAAAAAAGGGAAGACAGCACCTCTAAATTGCAGCCAGTCACTCAGGCACAAGGGCTCACGTGGCACCAGGCAGGCTGGAAGAAGCTCCATCCCATGTAGGAGAGGTTTGGAACCTGGCATTGCCCAAGAGCACCAGCTGAGCCCCAAAACCCTGCAGATGCCTCTGGAGAAAGGGCCCCACAAGCTCTTCTGGGTCAATCTGTTCCAGTTTGCATCAATAACCTGAGCAGGCAGTCGGTCAGGTTAGGCAGGAAATTATCTGGTGGAGGTATCACCACGTGTAACGTAGGCACAGTCTGGTCTCACTGCTGCTGAAGACATTTCCCCTTAAGGCTAAATCTTACTCCAAAGTTGTCTTGCACTTAAAAGCACAACCACATCAGTAATACCATCTAAACCAGGAATTTACCAGATTCGGGAAAAATCACTCTTTGCTTTCCTGCACCGTAACATATTGGTAGCGTTCGGTGAAGATGGTTTGACACCAGAAATGGTTCACAAGTCCTGTTTGTCAGGTACAGCCTCCTGTGACTCGTATAAATTATACCTGACAGAGCCAAGCAGGGAACAGCCTGCATTGGCTTTAGTTTGCTGAGGAAAGAAAGCAACAGCTGACATTCCAGTACCTCTTAATTTTTAGATCTTTAGGCACAGAGAGTAGTTGCAAACATTTTTTAGTTCACGGTACTCTCTTCTTGAAGAGTAACTCAATCCAACATTTTAAAATCTTGGTATCACTTTTTACCAGATTCCCTACAGCCCCTTCCTTTTACAGTTCTTTTTGGGAAACTAGTATTTTGCCTTTTTTTCCCCTCATCTTGCAGGGAGCGAGTAAACGCCTCTCCAATCAGATACCTCTGATCATCCTGTCTTCTGTCCTCCATGACTTCGGAGAACACATACAGACCACGATGTTGCATCTTTTGCAAGATAAAGACAAGTTAAACATTCTCCTCGAGGAGGACAGTGAAGCTGCCAAACACAGGAACTATCTCAGTCAGCGAGTGGATCGCCTCACCAAAGCCTGTCAGTACCTGAGGGACTTCAGCGCGCTCTAATTCCTTTGGTTTTCCTCTGCCCTTGTTTTCTAGCGAAATGGAAGAATTTTGTATAGTCCCCTAAACATGTAATGTCAGCCCAGACCTTTAACACTCATTTCCAGTGCTCAGCTCTGCTTTATTTTCCATAATCAGTTCTATGCAAACAGCTACTTCTGTGTAAAGGGCTCCACTGGGGGAGTTGAGATCAAACTAATGTTATCCAATTTTTTGCTGCATGGACTCTGTACAACCATTGGAATTATCATTAAAAAGCTATCACTCTGAGCATTATATGTTTTGTTGTGGTTTTGTTTGTTGTTTTTTTTATGAGGATGGCAGCTGTATAACTCACAAACTGTGGAAATCAAATTATCCAGTTCCCAAGTGAAGTTTACTGCATAACCATAGTGATCCCTCACTTCCCTGTGGATCCTTTTCTCACTGTAGTTGTCTTTCCTGCCATTGCCTAAGAGATGAGTCTGCAAAGTGTCACCACTGTTACGTGTCAGCCCAATAGGTAGAGAAGGAACACACAGTGGGCATGAAACAATTCCAGCCTGGGAGAAAAAAAATAGTTTACTTCATCTGATGGTGCCTCCACAGGATGCCTTTGGCTCTGCTGAGCCTCCTTTTTCAGTTCTCTGATTTGCACAGAAAGGCTAAGAGGCTCTTTCTCTTGGATGCCTGAAATTTTGGGACTGATGGGCAAGTCAACAGATGGCAGGATTTGAATGTCTTAAATGGATTAAACATTAGAAGGGTGTCTCAGCATGTGGCTCGCTGCCTTTCCCCTTCCCATCCCCAGGGCAAGAAGAACCTTTCCGAAAGCTCATTCATTTCATGCAAGCCAGTGCAAGATGTATCATTGCACACTGTGTTCATGACATCTTTCATATGGAGGATTTATTTTAATGGGCAAAGCTGTGCTTTCTGTAGCAAAAGTAATGTCTGCAATCAGCTAGAAAAAAACCATGCTTATGCCAATGTGCCACGTAGCCACTTCCAAGATTCTGACAAGAGAAACCTTTTCCTCAGGCTAGAAATGACAGAAAGTGTTTGACCCTCTGACAGGAAACTGCAGCTGACAGCTGATTGCTGTGGTACAGCATTCCCCCCACTGCAGCACAGCTTCCTTGGCCCTGCTGATCCCTTCAGACAGATCTCCACATTTCTCTGCACTATTTTCCTACGATGGACTTGCAGTGCTGCAGGTCAGAATCCATTTAAAAACAAAACAAAAAAAAAGCCTGATACCGTAACAACTCCATTTATTTAATTTCTGGTTTGAAAGTACTTTGAACTCGCGGATTTACCTCATGGTATCCCCAAGGTGCACTGGTGCACATGTGCTATTGAAAACACCTGTCTCACACCTAGAGAAGAGAGGCAGGTACGCATTGCTCGAGGCAGTGTGACATGTGGTAACAAAACAGGGTGTGACTCCCTCAAGGCAGTGCCTGTAGGCTAAACTTCCTTATTTAATTCAATTTCACAAGTCGCGTGTGATTCCATCAGACCCAGCCACCAGAGAAATTCAGCATTCCAGGACATCCAGCTCTCTTTCCCTGGGTTTGTTCAAGGACCTGAAATACTGGAATTAAAGCAGTTTCTTGGATCATCCTCATGGGTTGTTTTTCTCTTGTTTGTTTGGTTTGGGTTTTTAACCAGATTCTCAAAGCACTTCAGACACTGAATCCAGCAACTGCTTCCAAAAAAATCCACACAGACATAAAGCACTACTAAGGAAAACTATTTGTTAAAAAAAAAAAAATTTATTTGGTGCAGTGTTTACATGTAAGATAATTACATTTCAGTACCAAAAGAGAAAACAGGACTAGTGGAGTCATTTCATTCAATAAAGATTTATCCTTCTTAACAAAGTGACTTTATATGGCTTTTTGATCCTCTGTACTATGATTATAAATTATTTTCAAAATCCTAGTTGAGGTGGCACTCAGATATTAATTGTTTTGCTAAAAACATACAGCCAGATACGTAAAGAAGAGCTTTAAGGAATTAAGGAGCCAAATTTAATAAATGAGGTAGTTCATCTGGTTACGCAGAAACGCAGATCTGTGTTTCTTTGTATAAAACACCCAGTCTCTGCTTGTGTGTCTGCAATCCGAGGTCTTGCAACACAGCCTTGCTGGAAAAGCTTGCCCTTTGCTTTCACAGCAGGGACAGTTCAAAGAGACAACCTCGACATGCACAGCCTGTCACTGGCACTGTCACTTCTGCTACAGCTCCGGAGCATCCCTCTCCACACCTTACATCCCTCTCCACACCTTACATCCCTCTCCATACCTTACATCCCTCTCCACAGACTACATCAAGAGTGATGGCAAGTCTTGCCCTGTGTGAGTTCAGAGCAGCTTAAGGCAGAACAGGGCTTTTAATGACTGAGGCAGTCAGACTGCTCTCACTTCGAACAATCTGACTTGGGTGGCTGCTGTGTTGAGATCCTGAGGATTTTTAACTACCTGAATATACAGTTGTTTGGGGTTTTTTCCTGTGCCTCTACTGTAGTGCATGAAAAATTCCCTTCACATGTACTCCTCACCCTCTAGTCTGCTCTCCTGAGACCCCACCTGGAGTGCTGCGTCCAGATCTGGGATCCCCAACATGAACCTGTTGGACCACAAAGGTGGTCTGAGCGCTGGAACACCTCTGCTATGAGGACAGGCTGGGGTTGCTCAGCCTGGAGAAGAGAAGGCTCCAGGGAGACCTGAGAGCTCCTTCCAGTACCTACAAGAGAGCTGGAGAGGGACTTTGAACAAGGGATAGTGACATCAGACTGAAAGAGGGCAGGTTTAGATTACATTTTAGGAAGAAATTCTTCCCTGGGAGGGTGGGCAGGCCCTGGCACAGGGTGCCCAGAAAAGTTGTGACTGCCCCATCTCTGGAAGTGTCCAAGGCCAAGTTGGATGGGGCTTGGAGAAACCTGGGCTAGTGGAAGGTGTCCCTGTCTTTGGCAGGAGGGATGGGAACTGGATGATCTTTAAGGTCCCTTCCTACCCAAACCATTCTATCATTCTATACTAAAAAAAACATTCATTCTTCTTAAATTGCCAACCAGCAGCTCAGAGATTCAACATTCACATTATTTAACATTTAATTTAGAAGACTACTAAACTGTCTCAGCATCCTGCTATGAAAATCTTAAATTAAATTGTGATTTAAATTGCCATTATAAGCCTGTACCTGATTATCAAGTGAAAGTTACTCAACTAAAAAGAGACATTTCAGCAAGCAATTGACAGAATGACTTTCTGCCAGGCACCACAAGGAGAAGAAAGGTGCTCATTGTGATAGTCCTTCACTGATTAAGATCAGTCACTGTAGCCAGCACAGAACCAAGTGTGCAATCCTTCATGTTATTTTTAAAAAGAAAATTCAAAGAGAAAAAAAAATCAATTGCAAAGTGAATAAATATCCCAGGCACCCATGGCTTCATTTATTCTTGTCCTCAGAAACATCCATCAGCAAGGACAGACTCGTTGTCATCTGTTTGCCTGTTTAAAAGACAAAATAAACAAAAAAAAACAAAGGTTCAAGTTCTGTCTTATCAATTACTTGGATGCTTCCCAACAAAGCAGCTTAATTAGCAGACAAGTCACATTTCCCTATTTATTTTTAAAAATAAAATCATGTTTCAGGATTCGGGACACGCAAAATCATCAAAAAACACCCAAATATTTTACCTGCATGTTTCTATAAATCCAATCTGTAAACACGGTCATATTCCCATACACTCCAGGTTTATTGGGAGTAGCACAGCCAGTTCCCCAGCTGGTATCTCCAACCAGCCACCACACGGAGTTTTTGTTGGTCACTAATGGGCCTCCACTGTCACCCTGCACATAACACAAGCATTTAATTAGGGAGCTGGCCACCAGGAGAGACACGATCCATTTCCCTTCAGAAATACAGGGCAAGCTTCAAAAAAAAACCCCTAACCACCGTTTTAGGGAGTCACTAAAACAAAAAGTGACGGCAATTTTGGTATTAAATTATGTCTGCTTGCAACAGGGATGAATATCATTTGCCCAGAGCCCTAAGCAAGATCTGCATTATTGACTGTTCACAAGCATAACACTGTGATTAATAACAGAATAATGACAATAATGCTGTGATTATGAAGAGCATTTGATCACTTTCAAGTACCACATAACATATCATCCTTGAAGCATTAATAAGAACTGCCCCACCCTCTCTGGGTATTTAGTGAGAACTCAGCACTGGCAGCAGCAGATGAAACCAAAGCTTCTAAAAGGATGCACCACCAAAGGAACCAGAAGCTCAACCAAATGTTAGGCCAATTTTTAATTTTTGAGGGGGGGGAGGGATAGGATTTGTTTGTGTGAAAGAGAGACCATAAAAATAATCAGATCATTATTAGATGCTAACTAGAAATAATTACCTGACAGGAATCAATTCCTCCTGCTAGATCTCCAGCACAGATCATTGTAGGCAAAATCATGCCATTATAGATATAGACAGAATTACACCTCGAACGTTCTATTAAGGGCACCGCAACATAATTCAAGTTATTTGATGTTTTACCTGAAATTGAAATACACACAAACATACAAAGATAAAATTAGAATAAGCATCATATCACATTGCTATTACAAATCCCAGCAGTCAACACTGTCCAAGATGAAATACATTTACTAGAAGCAGCAGGATGGACATTTAAGACATAAGAAATCTGTAAGGGATGAAAAGGAGCTCCCCAGTTTCATGGTCCGGCATCAGCTGCCAGCAATTCCCACATTCAGGGCTCAGCTTCCCCAACACTGCCCTTCCCACCCAGTGCCTCCTCATACTGAAAGAAACCTCTGCTCCCTTTTCCATTCTCACAAATTTACTTGCATCGTGTCATTTCAGCCCGACGTGGTGGAAAGGACAGGCTCCTGCCCTTTCCCACCTCCACAGGACTGGTTTGGCAATCCTTGTTAGAGGAGAAGTGGCCCTGCTGGCAGGGGCACAGAATTGTTTGCCAGGTGAATATTTTTGGCCCTCAGTAGTGATTTGAGGGTCCTTTGCAGTCTGCTGAATGCAAGAAATCACAACTTGCTTTGAGAACACCCTGGGTAAATATTGGGGACTGTGAAAGGGGTGGAAAGATAGTGTGCAGACAGATCTGGATTAAACTGCCAAATCAAGCCATGAAATGGTTATTCATAGGCTGGAAAGGACCAGTTTGTGTAGAAGACCAAAACATTCCAGAAGCACTGTTTACCTCCTTGGTACTCTGCTCCCCACCCTGATATCCAGCACTGCTGATTAGGCTGGAACATCATTCCTGGGTTAGGCAGACAAACTGGCCGTACAGTCTCTGCAGAACAAACAGAGTGACATCTGTAATCCCGGGTGTGCAGCCATAATTCAAAATAAATGTGTATGAAATATCTCAGCACCACCACCACTTACACTTTACCTTTCTTTGCAGTGAGTGACACTGTGCAATGCAGGCAGCAGCAGAAAATTTACCAGCTGCCCTTTCCCTGAGGACTGCCTAATCTTCACCTCAGCTCTGCCCAATCTTCACCTCAAAGTGTGGAGCAAGCACAGTTAGTGGTTCTAGCTCAATTCATCAGGCTAACTAGAACAATTAGCACCAGCTCTTCTGATCGGTGGAGGACTGAGAGGAAAAACTTCAGACAGCTCTGCATTCTCTTTGCCAAACTCTGCTGAAAATAATTTCAATGCAAGCAGGACTCAGTGCCTGTATATACACAAGAAGTGTGCAGCACAACAACCTGGTAAACAGAGCACTCTCCCTCCTCTCAGCAGGAGAAAATCCTTCCCAGAGTACTTCTAGTAGCTTTAAGCTGATGCACTGAAATACAAAGGACCTGTACACAAAAAGCACTTCAAGTTAAATAGTCATCTGTCCTCTATTTTGTACCCCTTGCTTACAAACAACCTAAATCTACATTTATGAAAGGAACTTCTTATCATGTTTGATTCTGGGTTGGGGTTTTTTTTGACCGCCGTTTGACCTAACTTGATTTAGGATTTAATCAGCTGCTCCACCACTGCACATACAGTTGTCTGCACATGTAGCTGTGGCAATACTTAAGCACCATTCCAAGGAAAAAGTACATTACTGAGATGAGCCCAATCTCCCTGTCCAGGTAAAAGATTTAAATAAATCCTATTTAGGAAACCAGAGGCTGTGCCCTCAGATTCTTACCTCTATTCTGTCTCTTAAGTTGTCTCTACCCACATTTGTTTTCTTCCCACAAGTACCTGCAGTGATTTCCTGATGAAATTCAGACGTTTTGAAAGATGTGCTCATTGCCACTGGATTTTTGCCTTAAGAAGAGCAGAATACATACCAGTAAAACTCAGTGGTGACTCCAGCTTCATAAGTGCAACATCATTGTCTTTAGAATCTGTGTCATAATCCGGATGGGAAATAATCTGTTGCACTCTGTATCCACTTCTAAAGAGCATCTCATCCTGATTCAGAATCCCAGCATAAACCCTCCAGTTGTGTGGGTCAGAAAATCGTCTACAGAAAAAAGAAATACTAGGTTTGCTTCTGTGATAACAAGACATGGATTATGACCTTCAAAAAACTGTCTTCAGCACATGCATTTGACTACCATTTCTGAAGATAAACAAATTTCAAGACATCCAGCTTTAGGAAAGCTTGACTCTAATTGCATAAATATACCCAAAAAATCAATGAAATGGGTTAAGTATCACCACCCATCCCCTGATGTCACTCAGCACCACAAATGAAGTCTGAGACTGCAACACTGAAGTCTATTGATTTCCACGGCTGAGGGAATCAAGCAGTTATTCTGAGGTCTCACATGTCAGTGCTTTCACTCACATTTCTACCCAAAGCACGTGGGGCAGCAGAAGCCAGAATTAGTCAAAGCATGATCTAGTGAGGGAATTCCACGATCTTGAAAATGCCAGGGTTTTTTTTTTAGCTTGGTTTTGGTGTTGGTGTTGGTTTTTTTAACATTAAGCATGCTTGCTCGGGGCAATTTAAGTAGCTTCTTGTGCTCCATCACAGTTTACAAAATGCTTAATAGAAAATTTCCCACAAGTGTTAAAACTCCCTCCATGAGAACTGCCAAGGCAGCAGTGCCTGCAAGTCATGCCACCCCCAAAACAACCCAAAGCAAGACTGAAAACCAGGTCCGTGCCAGCTACAGCTTGGTTGTCATTCCCAAAGCTTTTGCATACTGGAGAGCTCAAATCACACAACAAAGGAGGGATAAGATCACCACACAAAAGCAAACACTTGCATTCCTTTCTCAAGGTTAAGGACAAAGATATTTTTCCTTGCCTTAGTCTCAAACTGTGATGCAACCAACACTGAAAATGTTTTATTTTGGGGGTTTTTCCTCCAACAGAAGCAGCCACCTTTTGAACATATCCTGCCACTGCACACAAGGCACCACAGCACCCTCAACTCTCCTTTACAGGTTAAAAACGTACAAAGCACCAGCTATTTTTCTTGTTGATGGCTACATAAAGTGCTCTTTGGGTAAGTATAAATCTACATTTAATGCTGGCTTGGACTTTACTACCCTGTGGCACGAAGATACAAGGAAATAAATGGTACAGTTATCTTTAAATTGATCATATCTACAGCAGTGTTGTATTTATGTGCTTGGGAATATTTTTTTTTTCCATTTCTTTGGGTTTTCTCTCAGTTTAATTCAATGTATTCATGAAAACATTGTGCTGTCTGGTGTTAATTTTGGTGCCTTGAATTTACATCTTTAATTCAGTGCCCAATGCCACCATCCTGTTTAATTTCCACTTTTAACACATAAAATAAAATAAACACATAAAATAAAATTTCTTCCTGTAGGAAGCAGACAGATCAGCCTCTTTCAAGCACAACGCCTTGATCCTTCAAGCCCATAGTGCTGCACAGACCAAACGCTGCAGCTCGCACCCAAGTGCGAGTTTTGAAGCAGAAAATTGGGAGACCTGGAGAAATTTGTGCATCTCAGCCCGGAGCAAGGGTCCAGAGAAGAGCAACGAGGCTGGTGAAGGGACTTGAGCACAAGCCCTACGGGGAGAGGCTGAGGGAGCTGGAGTTGTTTAGTGTGGAGAAGAGAAGGCTTAGAGGTGACCTCATCACTCTACAACTACCTGAAGGGAGGTTATGGCCAGGTGGAGGCTGGTCTCTTCTCCCAGGCAGCCAGCAGTAGGACAAGGGGGCATGGGCTTAATTTAGGTTGGATATTAGAAAGAAGTTCTTTACAGAGAGAGTAATCAGGCATTGGAATAGCCTGACCAGAGAGCTGGTAGATTCACCATCCCTGAAGGTTTTTAAACTGAGACTGGACATGGCACTCAGTGCCATGACCTAGTAAACAGAGTGGTGTTGGATCAAGGGTTGGACTCGATGATCTCGGAGGTCTTTTCCAACCAAATTGATTCTATGATTCTATGAAAATGGGGAGTTGAGGGACGGGTGGGACTGACCCTTCCACGCAGTGTGCTGCTGTCACGATCCACTGGCGGGTGATGATGGATCCCCCGCAGACGTGGGTGCCCTCCACGTGCAGGCTGACCTGCCACGGCCACTGCCCCAGCACGGCCCCGCTGCCACCCACGATCCTGTTCATGATGGTCACACTCTTGGTGGACAGGCCACACTCTGGGGAGTCAATCACACACAGGGGTGTTAGTTATAGTGAGTCGGAAGGTGGATTCTCCCCCTCCGCTCTGCTGGGGTTGGATATACCACAGCTCAGGCACTTCTGCCCTGACACTGAAATCCTAAGTGTCCCATAGAGCAGATCTCCCATCAAAGCTGCTGCCCTTGGTTCACCATGAACTATAAACCAGAGGGTCATTACACCTTCAAAGCATCTCTGGTGAGACACACACCAGTTTTGGTGACCCCAATATAAGATACTAAGCCATTAGAGAGTGTCCAAAGGAGGGCAATGAAGATGGGGAAGGGCCTCAAGGATAAGCAGTGTGAGGATACTGAGGGCACTTGGTGGAGAAGAGGAGACTGAGGGCAGACCTCACCGGAGTTACAACTTCCTCAGGAGGGGCAGGCACTGTCACTGCTCTGTGGGGACCAAGGACAGCACCCAGGGAATGGCCTGGAGTTGTCAGGGGAGGTTTGCATTGGATATTGGGAAAAGGCTCTTCCCCCAGAGGGTGGTTGGGCACTGAACAGGCTCCCCAGGGCAGCGGGCACAGCACAAGCCTGACAGCGGTCAAGAAGAATTTGGACAATGCTGTCAGGCACAGGATGTGACTCTTGGGGATGGTCCTGTGCAGGGCTGAGGGTTGGACTCGATGATCCTTGTGGATCCCTTCCAACTTGGCACATTCTGTGATTCTGTGTTGTGCCACAAAGCAGCCAGGAGACTCCTCAGGACAGCCATCACCACCAAGAAGGCACTGCCTGCCCCATGGATGCGTGTTGGAGAGCAAAGGTTCCACAAACATCCCAGCACGGCTCCAGGTGAGGGATACAGAGCCTCACCACAGGCAAGTCATTTAAAGGAACCAGTGGCAGCAAAGACCAAAGCCACTGGGGATCCAACATCCTCCTTGTCTCCTCTCCCACCATGCCCTTTGAACTGAGCCTTCTGAAACTTGGGAACCAGAGTTAAATCACTCGCCCATCCAAAGACAACAGGTATTTATGCAGATTCAAAAGGACTGAGCAGAGCATTTGAGAGCATGAACCAGCAGAAGCATGAAAACCACCATGACTTACCTATGCAGCGCAGAGAAACCACTTTTCCTGATGCACAGGAATCACTGCAAGAGAAATAAAAAACCAAACAGGGTCTTAGGCACACAGTGAAGGAAGAGGTGAGAAAAGTGCACCCTCCAGCTGCTTTCTACCCTTTCCAAATACGTGCCCTGCCTTCAGCCTCATCTTCCCACTGAGGGTTCCCTCCTTCACTTTCTCCAGCTACCCTACCAGCAACCATCTGGCCTCCACCGTTTCCACCATTCACCAAAACTGTCACGTGGAAGACTGAAGACACCAGTACAAAAGGCTTGTACGCCTATTGAGGAGCAAGATGAAGAACAGCGTGAGAAAAAGCTGAGCTGATTTATTAAGTAGTTGCAGAAGTATCTAAACAAGGGAGCTGCAAGCAGCTTGCAGGCACAGCAGTCTACAGGTTTCGAAACTTGGCACTTCAGAGCTGTTTAATGAGAATAAAAATGATACTTTCCACAGTGGAAGATCAATTTCTGCATGCTGTGTGTTCTTGTCACTGAAAATAAAAGCTGTACCAGCTGCTGTGAATGTGTTACAGCCTGTAGCTACTGTCACCATAGAGAAACTCCTGCTGATGGTCAAAGAGCCTTAGATAACTACCTTTGACATGGTAACCTTCTAAAGAGCAAGGAGGGAACAGGGTGGGACATCTTTTCTTTTAAGGGATGAGAGGATTGATGGACAAAAAGGCAGCTGTGTTTTTAAACAGAATGGAGAGCAGTTGGTGCAATCAGATTAAGACCAAAGTCTCTTTCCCTCTAACAATCCCTGCTGAAAGATGTGCCTGCATTATGCTGCAAGCAGAACCTACACCTCTTCCAACAGCTGAACAGAGCCTTCATGAAGGGAAAGAGGGTTGTACTAGACAAAGATACCTGCTGTACAGCTTCTTGTACAAGTCTATATTCCCAGCACTTGTGTTCAGCTTCATGTAGCTTTTAAAGCTGACGTCAGGTACTACTCCATGACTATAGTAATATGTATCCCTGCAAAACAGAAAGTCCATTATAAACCTCACTAATTGCATTTTTCAAACAAGTAGCACTAAGCTGTGCCAAGCTGGAGCTTCTGACATGACAACATTAAAAATATTTGGTTTTATTTTTAAGTAAACACAGAAGCCTGGTGGTGCAGTACAGTGTCAGAGACTCAGATTCTTTAAACATCAGTCAAGTTCCATTTCCAATCGAACAGTTACTAGGTTAAAATAACATTTTTATCCCATATACACATCAGAAATGCTCAACCTCACGTGACAGGGAAATACGAAAGCAATGCACTTTTACATAGCACAGCAAAGCTCAGGGGCAGTAAATTGTGACAGCCATGTTCCAGTGGGACAATGAGAAGGGCAGCAAGTGTTGTTCTTCTGCCAGGTTTTATGACTGAGGTTTTCTTGCTGCTGGGATGGAACTGGAACTACTGGGATCACTGCTGGTTCATAGACCTGCATTCAGAGCCCCACAATGCAGGGTGGGCACACACAAGTTCTGCCTGCCTCCAAAATTCACTCCATTGCTCCACGCACAACAGAAGACAGTATTTTCCAGCTGTATCAAAGAGAAGCAGCATCAAGGATTTCAACCACAGAGGACTTCAGGCTGTGGCATTATGTGGGGAGAACGTGGGCAACACTCAGGGTCACAGATGTTTACAGTGATCTTGTCACAGAATCATAGTAAGACCTGGGTTGGAAGGGACTTCAAAGATCATCCCCGTGACATGGGCAGGGACACCTTGCACTAGACCAGGTTGCTCAGAGCATCATCCAGGCTGGTCTTGGACACTTTCAGGGATGGAACAACAACAACTTCTCTGGACAATCTGTTCCAGTGCCTTACCACCCCCACAGGGAAGAATTTTTTCCCAATATCTAATCTAAACCTACTCTCAGTTTAAAGCCATTCCCTCTTGTCCTGGCACTACCTGCTCTTGTAAAAAGTCCCTCTCCATGTTTCCTGTGGGCTCTCTTCAGGTGCAACTTCAGGCTGCAACTAGGTCACCCCTAAGCCTCCTCTTTCTTCCACAGAGCTGCTGTTGTGTCCTCTGGAGGTCACGGCTTTCTGTGTAATATTTGTGATGAAGGGTTAGGTCAGACTGGATGTTATTGAGCCATTTCAATGACCTGAGAGAGCTCTGGAAGTATGTTGTAAGTGAATGTATTGGGTACGGGTGACCCCACAGCAAGTGGCTACCCCGTGTGTGCCAGACCCCATTACTTGTTGGAGCAACAATCTCTTTCCATTCTGCAACAGCCTCCATTGATCCCATGAGACCCACGTGTGCTCACAGCAACTAGATTTGCCAACTGCTTTTTGCCTCAGACACGCGTTTGTAAAAATGGAAAGAGAGCAATTTTAACCTTTTCTGTGCATGTGCAATGACTGAGGAAGGTTGGACTTACACACTGTAGCCCATGTCTTTACACGCAACCTTCCCGTAGTCATCATTCCAGTCATCTTGACAAACAGGATACCAGGATTTGCTGAGAGGTGAATAAACTTCCAGGATAAAGTTTGGTCCAAAAAGTCTAACTGCCAGAAAAGGAAGAAGGGGGGAAAGAAAAGAAACCAAGAACATCACACACTATATTATTGCTCTTTCTCTACATAAAAGTATTCTTACCCATAATATTCACTTCTGTGTCTGAACTGTTGTTAATTTAATGCTGCCTTCTACTCAAATTCTGAGTAAATATCCAGGAGACAGAAATACAGCAACAAAATGAAACTATGGAAATAGTTCTTGTTGTGCAAGGCAGTTTAAAAGAACTACCAGGTTTAAAGTGCAAGCGTATGAGACACTGTTCTCATTTCAGCTTTTATGCTCAAAATTCTCTTTCATATTTGAGAAATATTCACCACTGAGAAAGATTGCAATAGTCAATCTTTTCTTATCTTTTACCTAAACAATGATGTATTTCTTAATATATCACATACTGTGTATAAATAAAATATAATCTATTGTACTATATATTATATCTTAATATACCAAATTTCTTCAGAAAAGCTTGTAGAGCAAGAATGTAACAAGGAGGAATTAGCTCTGGCATTCCATGCCCATTATGTATTTATTTGCACAGGAATTTAATATAAAATAGCTCAAGCAAAAGCACAGACTGAACAAGGTTCTCCAGGAACCCATTATTCAGTCAAATGGAGAGGAACAGCTTTAGAGCATATGCCAGTAAATGCTAACCCTGCATGAGGCATGTGCTGAACAGAAGTTCACTGAGAGATAATAAGAGCACAGCTGGAGTTTTGCAGCATGGCACAGGTGCCAGAAACAAGATGCCACACCTTTGGAATCTACACACCAGTGATGTTCACCTTCTACCATCAGCTTTGCATTCTCTCGCTTCCCTTGGTATCTTTTCAGCTGGAAACAGTATCAGGCCAGGCTTTTTTATACAAAGGAGTTATGAAGTAGTTGAAGAGTTATGGGGAGAACAAGGAATGCAAAATAGACAGAAAAAGACAAGCCTGACTGAAGACCACCAGATTTATGTAATCATCTGAAGTTTACTGCGAAGTCAAAAATGACTGTTCGTTCCAGAGACAATAGATAATGTTACATTTCGCTTTCTACAAAGCCTATTTAAATTAAAAGGTAGTATTTTAAAACTGATTCAAAGTCAAGGCAGCTCAAACCCCGGAGTCACACATTTTCTTTCAGCTTTTCAATCAGACTGGAAACAAACTAAATATCTAGATATACCCCTTTCAAAGCACTCAAGCATCCTAAAGGATTTTAGAGATATAGCTTAGGCTAAAATGGCCATGTTGCTCAAAAACTCACTGCAGGTGTCCCCCCCCAAATCCCCCCGAGGCCGTGACTCACCACAGCGGGTTTCATCCTCCCCGTTGGGGCAGTCACTGACTCCATCACACCACTGAGAGGGCGACATGCACACTCCTGAGGATCCACACTCAATCAGGGAGCCCAGACAATGATTCTCTACTGCAGGGAGAGACACAAACACAGCCATGAGGCTTGAACTCAGAGCTGGGAGGAAAGCCAGGCTGCTGACACAACAGAGTGTGTATTGCTCTGCCCTTTACATCACTTGCCAGATGAAGTCACTGAATCAGCAGACTGGATTTTGGCCACTGGCCTCCTCTGAATAAGCACCACTAAGTCGTCAAAAAGGAGCCAGCTTTACACTGACAAAGCATAACACTTTAAGGAGGAAGAAAGTGCGTGCTCTAATTATATACTTTTGTTGTCATTTAAAACAAATTACACTCACCCTGTATAAATCAAAGTGAGAGTAAAAAAATCACCCCTAACAGAGTGTCATCCTAGCAGTTCTAAATGAACTCCCTTGGAATCACAAAATAGTTTGGGTTGGAAGGGACTTTAAACATCATCTTGTCCGAGCCCAATGCAATGATCAGGGACACCTTCAGCTAGATCTCTCTTCCTCTTTTGCTGCACAGAACAGAGAGGCTCCTAAAAACTGAGCAAATTGGTTTTTAATTTCCTATGAAAAGAGGCTTTCATGGAAAGGGAAATTAAGATAGCACAAGGCAAACTCCGCCTAAGCTGAACAAAATTGTTCCAGCACAGCTTAAGAGCTCAGTGACCCCAGTTGTGGACGATTTCCAAGGTGAATGTATCATCCATTGTACAGCTCACAGTGGTGAGATGGGCTGGGCTTGTGCAATGTTTACACACTTTCAAAACAAAAGCCTCACAGAAACAAATAAATGGGTAAAAATGACCTCTGCTCCAAGAAAGATCCCATTTTACCAAAACAGAACATATCTTGACCATTTACACTCTTGCAGTTAAAGGTATACAAATTTACTGCGGTTTCCTTCTTTCGCTTAGAATTAAGTGAAGTTTAAAGTTGGAACAGAGCTCTGTTTCTGATGCCCCACGGTGACATCTCCAAGAAATTACATCACAGAATGTGTTGGCCATGCACAGTCACATGCCAGCTCTCCCTCAGTGCAAAAACCCTTGCCAGAGGTGGAATTACTCTTCACTAACAGCCCAAACTGTCCTGCACCAGCTCTTGTCAGACCAAGTGAAGCTTTCCAGAGGAGCCACCTCAAAATAAGCCACTCCCGGACAGTCAAACAGTTGTCATCGCTTAACATCAAAAACCTATTTACCTGATGAAGGGGAAGGAAGGAGAAAGCAGCATTGTTCATTAAAGAGAATGACAAAAAACAACCCACAAACAAAACTGAGCCACTAGGAAGCAACATTAGTTTATCTCTCAGGAGATAAGTGACAAAGACTTGCCTGTCCTTAATTTGGCCATTATATAGAAGATGAGAGCGTATATTTCTAACTTTAACAGTTTAATGCATCTTTTCTTTCAAAACAAAACAAACAAACAATAAAAAAACTTACCAAAATACCAGATGAAGAAAGCAGCAATTGCACAACAAATTACTATTAAAATAGATAATATTATTATTAGGGCTTTCTTTAAACCTGAAACGAAAGCAAGGAGGGAAAGAGAAATTAGGTTCACAAATTTCCATCCAGCATCACTTTATTTCCCTGATGTTAAAATGAGACATATTTTGCCAGACAGCTTTTCTCCATTCCTTCCAATCACCCATGTTACTGTCCAGTGACACCAGCATCCCAGCCAGCCACCACTTCTTCATCCACAGGGAGGTGGCTCCTTCAATGCATGAATTGGAAGATCCCCGTTTCTGTGTTATCTTACTGTGGCAGATCTTAATCCCGACATTGGAAGAAATCCCAGGAAAACTTACTCGATGCACACGTTCTCCCGGATGGACGTGCTACTGGCCTGGTGGACTGATGGGTGTGAACCCTTGGGACGTAGGTTGGCACTGAGGGAGCATTTGTGGAGAAGTACTGTGGATATGGATTAGCACCCACTGCCTGCCGGGCAGGATAGATGTGTTCTGCCTGAAAGCCATGGTTCTCATAGTATGGCGGTGGACCCTAAATGATGATGTCGAGGGAAAAACAGGAGAAAATGAAAAACGAGAGGCAAGACAACGATTAGGACGAAATAAGTTTGCATTCAGAACCTTAACTGTGTAATTCAGCCAGTGCAGAAACACACCCCACACACAGACACTTACTAGTGACTCCAGTTTACGCAGAGGAAGAGATTTACAGCATATGCCTAATACCCCGCTCTTTGAATAATAAAAATTACACAGAGTGAGGAAAATCTATGACAAGGTCAGTTCCCTGATCCAAAGTAACTCAGCCTAAAGGGGATTCCTGAGCCCAGCCCTCCAGGCTGGTTGCACAAACGCTTGCCCTGGAACATCTGACAGGGTAGAAATAAACAGCAAGGACAGCTTTTTGCAGCGCTGTCACAGAAAGAAATGCTAACAAGTAACAGCTTTTGTCCAGGTCTAGGATAAATGCTTCCTGCCCCATTTTGTCCTGTGACAACACCAGGTATACCTAAGCTATTTCTGAAACACACTGGTCTACAACAGGTTGTGGAATATTTATCCCAGAAAAGCTTCAAGAGCTGGTTGGAAGCAATTCTAATCTATCCCACCAAAAGGAGCTTTAAAAGCATAAATGTCTCCTAAGAGCATCTGAGCACTTGAAGTGTTAGTTAATTCAAGCCTCTTACACCTGCTTCACTGTGTCTCTTTCCCTTCTTGAGGAAAACACAACAAATATTCCATGTTTTAAAAGGGTTGTTCATCAGCACATTACTCAATAGGCTGTTGCTTATAAAGAAATAAAACATCACTAAAATAAAAATATCAGAGAGGAATATAGTGAACATTTTGTTTACTTACTACAGTAGAATTCATCTTTCCTTTGTCAACAGTACAGGAACAATTCAAGTGTTCGGAAGTAAACCATGAACCTATACAAAAAAACACAAAGAACAGAAAACAATCACAACCAGAAGCTTTGTCCACCTTTCTTGTTAGTTTTTCCTTTGGAAACACGCCAGATCTGGAGAGGGAAAAAACAAAACCAAACGAAACTAAACGGAAGTATTTGAAGAGAGGGTACAAATTAAGGTGCAGCATGAAATCAGATCTCAATAGCCTCTCAATGCAACCCTGAGGATTATACAGTGGCAACTATTCATTAACACGAGCACCACACCAACTGAGGAGGTTAAGTCAGGGCTCACTCTCACTGTTAAAGAATATCCTGGCAACAACCCACACGGTGTCAGTACCAAGTTCAGGTCCTGCTGCCTCTCTCAACACTTACTCATGTAACACTTACTCTGAGGTTTATGAAACAAGAACATGAGCAAAGCATCAGGAAGCACAAATCCAACTCATTTGGTAATGGCTCGCAGCCCCACAAGACACATTTTTTTCACTCTTAGGTGCTGTTTTCTCAGCCGTGTGTTGTAGCCACCATGAAAGGATGGAAAAGCAGAGCTGGAGAACAATATACCACATGGATATAACGTTTTGAAAACAGAGTAAAAGAGAAGGGCTATGTCCGATGTTTCAAGCATACAATCGTTTATTTTAAAGTTAAACATTAATGTTAAGTAAAACTACCGATTAGCACAGAAACAAGAAACACAAAATGTTTGCTGGTGCAGTACTAAAACAGGCAGTTCTACACCTCCACAAGCTATCATTTTAAAAAATACTGGAATCTACTGAATTCTCTCATGTTATTCCATGTGAAAAAAAGCCTAGAAGTGCCTCAGTCATGGACTGAGAAATCCCCTTCTCCAGCTTGCAGAGGAGAACCCTGCACCCAGGCACACTGCAAGTGCATTAAGACACAGCGTGATTCAGCCCAAAGCGTAAGGTTATTTTTCAGAACCTCTACCAAGGCGTCATCTTGCCCAAAACCGAACTGCAAATGTCTTTAAAGCAGATTTCAACAGCAGCCTGGCACCTCGAGCGTGCCAACACTTTGTGACAGTTTAGGAAGGTTGATGCTGGTATTTGCTTATTAGTGACAGCAAAAAAATGTAAATAATGCATCTTTGAGCTTATTTGCAGGGCAGACAGGTAGGAAACAAGTCTTCCTCCTACTTACAGTAAGTCCATCAGATTGGTGACTAAGGCTTCAGGACTTCTGCTTGGCTTTATGTCGCATCCATTCTTAGGCAGCTCTTCACAGGAGTCAGGAAGTGCAGCTCTGCCCAGACTTAGAGGACAATTAACAAGTTGCAGGAGGATATTTTTGTTCCTCGTTCTCTGAAAAGGAGAGTTAAAAAAGGATTAGCAAGTTTACTGATAGCAGACAGAAGCGGTGATTCTGAGGTAAGTCAGCAGGTGCTATGACTAAAGGAAAAAAACCCAAGTATTTTTTTAACATTACCATTTGAAAGGCTTTGCAAATTGGCAGGCAAGAATGTTCCTCACTCTTTTTTGGAGGATTTTTGGGGTTGTTTTTTAAATGACTAAGGGAAAAAAATATCGCTGTTGCTTAGCTAGCTTTAAACCATCACTCCCAATTTAGTACTTGTTAATCTACTTCCCATCCAGCTTCTGATTAAAAACAATTATCACATCACCAAATACAGGGAAGTCATAGGTATATACAGATTTCCATGGTATTCCATATACACATTGCCAGCGTTTTAAAACCAGATGAAACCAAACCCTAAACATTTGCAAATGTTTAAGGCCAAAATCAATGTGTAGCATCCAATAATGATATAATCTAGTTTTCTTAAACACACATCCCTCCCACACTTCAAAATGTTTTCCAAATACATCAAGGGAACTGCAACAACTTCTCAGATAAGAAAGCTGGGTCATGGAGAAACAAATTGACCTGTTAAACACTCCTCATCCCATCAACCACAGATAGAAGAGACTGGTCTGTCTTATCTCAGTCCAATACTTTGGCCTTTAACTCACCTCACACACCAGACAGATTTAAATAGACCCCAAGTAAAAATGTCATAAACCCACTCTGATGCAGAAGAGTTCAGTGGGAACGAACAACTATCCACTGCCAGTCATTCTTCCTGATGTCTGCTGAGCTATCATGGCACTTCTTTGGGTACATCTGAAACTTCTACAGATCCCAGGCAAGGAGATAGACATTGAGTTCCCCCCAAAAATAGGCTTCATGGTGTAAGAGACAAGGACCAGTGTGCCAGAGGCTTGCAGGTCAGCTTTGGGAAAAACAAACCCAAATAACAAAGGGGACCTGTCCATCATAGGCAGTCGAGCCCCTAAATTTCAAAAACTTAAGTTTACTCCTGTATAGATGGAGCAAAACCAGCACTTGAACCTTGAGCAACACAGAAGATCCAAAACTGAGCCTGTTTTTCTTTGGTAACTCTGAAAGTACAGAAATAAAGCTACTGTTCCTAATGACAGGAGATAAGGAGAGTAAAAAGCCATCACTGACACAGGATACTGAGGAATACAGGAAAATGGGCTGCCTCACTCGAGTATCTGAGCTTCTCACATATGCCTTAGGAGTGCTAACATTAATGTTATGCCATGGATCATTAAGATTAAAAAGCCACGCCATTATTTCCAGTAAAACTTGTCAAAATGGAAAAAAAAATGAACAAATAAACCCAACAATACAAAATTTAAAGATATTAGATTAATTCAAAACAAATTCAATCCAATAGCTTTTTTCTTTCTTTTTTTTTTAGTTTTTCTATGGATTTCTGCGAATCAGGTCTTTAAGTAAAAGCTTCAGTAAAGTCATTCTTCATTTGATATCATAGTACTTATTGGAATATAGACCTTCTAGACAAATAATCGTGTCCTCCTCCTCCCTACCACAGTGACAGCCTGGACAAGAAAAGCACCAAGCACAGGGTTGTGCTGCTCAGCTCTAAGTGGTCACCACCATGTCCTCCTAAAGCCCCTCACCTGGTGACTTTTGGACAAAGGAGACTCCACTTTTGCCTCCTGACAGCACCATCATGTCATGGCTCCTTCACACAGCCCGTGTCCTTCACTAACCAGGAGCCAACACCCCAAAAAGATGCCAGAAAGAATGAAAGGCAGAGAAACCCTAAAGGTTTAACCACAATTTTGCCAAAGAAACCAGGCCTGTTTGCTTTTACCCTGGTTCCCCATGCAAGAAATAATAACAGTACTTTCTTAGTACACACCACGTTGTAACAATTCATTGGTTTCCACAAGCTTTTTTATGAAAATCACTATAGGCTGTTTCCATACCTAAGCCAATAGGATGCAATAAGTACCTCCAGATATCCTAATTCAACACTGTGAATTCAACTTGGCCAATGAAGCCACAGTTATGTTGGCAACAGCTTGCTTCCTTCAATATATATTTTGTCCTATTTCCTGAAACAGAAACAACATTAGTTGCTTGCTAAGCTCCATGATAGCTATCAACAATTAAAAATAAACAAGAAGCAAAAAAAATAAAACTAGCCCTACGTAAAAGTAACCACTCACAAACAAGAAAGATGGGAGAGGACAGAAGAGCCAAAAGCCAAATGAATGAAGTCAAGTTCATCTTCTAAAAGGAGGAAGCATAAAAGCATCCTAGCACTCTACCTGAATCTAACACAGTGTGTCACATCCAAAAAATTCCTTCTATCCAAAACATGCAAATGAACAAACTGGCAAAAGTCATTAAGATAGCAAAGCAGTAATTTCAGTGCAAAGCTCAAGCTTAGAAAAGGGCAAGCCAACAAATTATGGTGTTGATGACGTTAGAAGGGAAATATGCTTTCATTTTTTTCTTATTCCCAACTGTTTTATGACCACCAAGTAGTTTCGGTAGCATAACCATAAACACAATATAACCATGCTGTGATGGTGGGGAGGAAAGATTAGAGGGGCAATAAAAAAATAAGAGGGAAAAAAAACAAGTAAGAAGGTGGTTCCAGATGCATTTTCATTATTGTTGAACAGAGCAGGACAATTCCTGCTTTTGTTACCTGGACAAGAAGAAGGAAACATAGTTAAGATTCCTCTTTAAAAATTAGTACTAAAAATTATCATGACTTGCAAATGAAGTATAGAAAGGTTAAAAAAATCCAGGTTGTGCTGATTAAAAAAAAAATTATTGTA
Source organism: Sclerurus mexicanus (assembly GCA_013396755.1). NCBI lineage: Eukaryota > Metazoa > Chordata > Aves > Passeriformes > Furnariidae > Sclerurus > Sclerurus mexicanus. Next base: position 928,406 of record VWZF01003765.1, read on the forward strand.
ATTTACTCCACATGGTAAAAACTATCTTGTGGAAGGCATCAAAGACAAATTGACTGACTGTCCCAAAGTCATCAAAATCATGTTCTTCCACCACCCTGGCCCTTCAGCAAACCTTCTCCACAGAGGTGATCTCTACTCAGCGTGCCTAGGCAATAACATCACATGTCTTCCAGAGAACTACAGGAGACTGTGTAAATATTTACATGAAAGGTTGCCACAAATAAAACCTCAGCATTCTCATAGCTCCTAAGAAATATGTTTGAAGCTATTCTAGACTACCTGCAGAAATATCATTGTACTGTAGAATGTACTTAACAACAGGTGTCAAAAAAGTGCCTCTTAGTAAGCACTAGCAGCAGCAGCAGCTCAGTGAAGTCCACAACAGCATTCCTGAGGCCAAGAAACCAAGACGAATTCTACTTCCACATGTAAAAAAAGAGAAGGCATCAAAAATCTCTGAGTGTAGCATCGTCTTTTTAAGCAGTTATAGGGTGCCATATTGGTACTACAAATAATCATCTATTTGTCTTCTCTGAAAACAGACATTGCCATGAAACTCAGCCTGTCACAAGGACATCCTGTGCCTTTGTTAGGAACGGTGGGCTGGGGAAGGAGGCTGAAATGCTCTTGTCTGGCTGAGTGAATGATGAGTGACAAAAAGCCCAACAACACCAACCACTTCTGAAATAGAAAAGACCAAGAGCCCAGAAGAACTAGATGTGCACTCACGGTAGGAGATGGACCTATTGGTCAGGCAACAACTGCAAACCACAGCACCCACCACAAGACCACAGGAGGAGCTGACGGATGCAGCAAGAGCCAGCTTGGCATTTGGATTCTTACTTCCCTACATCCCCAGTTCTGCCTCTGCCCTTCTTCCATGGCAGAAGCAAATAAGTTTCTGGCAGAAGCATATTTGCTTATTATCTTCGTATTTGACTATTATCTTCTGGCAATAGAATTCAAGTGTCTACGTCACTGAGAGTCGCTGACAAGGAAATAAACCTCTCAAGATTATTTGTTTACCATATTTGAGTTGCACATGAATATTGTATGAATATGCTAGCAACAGTTACCCACTCTGCAAAAAAATAAACCCCAGCAACGTTAACAAATCAGACTTATTTCGGTATCTGCCTAGGTCAGCTATTTTCAGCCTGTGAACTACAGATCCTGAGGAGCTGCAAACCACTTCTAATGGGTCTATGGCAGACAAGAATGAAAAGTATATCTGCAGGCAGGAGGTGTGAATTCACTCCACAGGGAGGCTCAAGTTGCCAGAAACAGGTTTCTGGATCCAGGCATCAAAGATGTGGGGGAAGTGCTGCAGGATCTTGGGCACTGCTGAGGTACCATCATTGCACTGGAACTACTCAGTGTGGACCAATCCTGGACAGCCACAGGAGGAAAAGCTCCTATCTCCAGGACTGGCAACTCCAAGAGAAATGTTTTGACCAGCATCCAAGAATCAGGAAAAGGTTTTTCACCCGGAGGTTTTTCTCCCAGGGCAGTGGTCACAGCACCAAGGCTGACAGAGTTCAAGACACCTTTGGACAACACTCTCAGGCACATGGTGGGATTCTTGGGATGTCCTGTGCAGAGCCAGGAGTTGGACTCGATGATCCTGATGGGTCCCTTCCAACTCAGCATATTCTGTGATTCTATGAATAACGAGTCACTTTGTTCTTACATCAACATCCAGGAACATGGCTTCCACTTATTTCCATTTTCAGGCTAAACTGCTATGACAGATTTGCTCTAAGCCAACTATCCTATGAACCAGTATAATTTTAACAGTTTACAAGTGAAAGAAAAAAAAAAGGAAAAAAAGACATTTTAAGCCCTACTTTGACATCAAATTTTATCTTAGTCCACCTGTATTTTGGCTTTACATTTATGTTGATCCCTGTAGGTAACAGCCAAAACTGCAATCACTTCCCATTTCATTGATCTGTGCCACACAAAACGCCCATCTCTTCCCCCACCTAATACTGTTAATCGTCCAAGCTGCTTCCTTTGGCTCTTTCTGAAGTGCTAAAGGCACTACTAGTGTCACTTTACTCGGGGCAAACAAGGATACTTAGGACAAAGGCTCAATGTGAGAACGGCCCCTTAAATTCACTGACACCTACCCACACAGGAACTTGAGGTTGAAATTCCAGGGCCAGGTAAGCCATGAACATAAAGCCACCTGAGGGGAGGTGCGGAGTGGGGTTCATTTCACCTTGCCAAGCTTCGGCCCAGAAGTTTCAACTACAGAGCTCTTCCAAAATGTAAAGCACTAGAGGCATTAGCGTCACTCACTCAGGCAAACAGGGATACTCAGGACAAAGGCTCAATGGTCTTCCAAAATCCCTTTTGCAAGAAAACCGAACCAGTGGCGGCATTAATACACGGTGAAGAGGCCCCAGATCTGCGTGTTGTTCAGGTTTACTCTCCCTGTGACCGACTGCTCGCTCGGTGACCTTGAGAAAGTTGCCTCATCTCTTGCCCTTCATCACCAGGGCAAGAGACGGACAAGCTCCACCCGGAGCGGTGAGCGGAGCGCTCCGCACCTTCCCCGCTGCACTCAGAGCACCCATCCACCCCCTCCGGGCGAGTTCAGCTCCCGGCTTTCCTTACACACCTGCCCAAGGGGAAGCGCAACTTTATCGCGCTGCATCTCCCAGCGGACAAACCGGCTGCGCAGAGGGGGCGACCGGGGAAAGCAGGGGGAAACACGGCCGAGAGGGGCGAGCCGCGTCCCCCCTCGCTTTTTTATCACCCAGCGCCTCCCACCCGCCGTGGGATGGGAGTTTTCCAGCCGCCTCCGGGGTCCCTGCGCATCCCCGCCAGGCAAAGCCGAAAAATTCTTTAATTAAAAAGCCCAAAGCGCTGGGCGCCGCTCGGAGCGGCCGGGATGGCGATTCCTCCTCCTCCCTTCCCCTCTCCTTTCCCCGGCCCTCGGGGAGCCACGGAGGCCCAGGTGGTCCCGCTCGGCTCTCGGGGGACCCAGCGCCGTGCGATGCGAGGGGACGGCGCTCACCTGGGCACCGCGCTCACCTGGGCACCGCGCTCACCTGCGGCTGCCCCCGCCGGAGCGGAGCGGGGACGGGACGGGACGGGACGGGATGGAAGGCGGTCGTACGGAGCCGGGAGCAGCCGCTGCGGCCGGGGAGGAGTCAGGGTGCGGGGAAAAGGGCAGGTGCCGGCAGGTGGATGCGCCGCCCGGCCCCTTCCTCCCGCGGCGGGCGGGGAGGAGGGCGCTGGGCGCTGCCCGCCTCGGTGGCCCCGCGGCTGGACCAGCGGGCACCGAGCCCTCCAGCCCCGCGGAGGGGCAGAGGATGCTCTTCCCGATCACTGGGGTTTCCCTCTGCTCCTTCTCCTCCTCCCACGGACGGGAGCGAAGGGACACCCCGAGGGGGAGGCGGTGGCGGTGTCCCCTCCCTGTGTGAGACCCCCGTGCTGTCTGTGCCCGGGTTTGGCTTCGGCTGCTCCAGCCAAAGGAACCCGCGGCTTTTTTTCTGTTCTTAACTCGCCCATCGGCCCCTGCTGGCCTCCGTTTCAGGTAACTAAGGAGTCACAACGCCCCCCTGAACAGGGCAGGTCAGCGCCTGATAAAGATTGCTCGTAAAATACCGGCCCGGGGAAATGACTTCCGTCTTATTTGGCTTTTCTTTTTTTTTTTTTTTTTTTTTTTTTTTTTTTTTG
>VWZF01003765.1:932117-946429 GCA_013396755.1 Sclerurus mexicanus
TTTTTTTTTTTTTTTTAGGGCTAGTTAATAACGGGGCACTCCGGAAAATTGCTGCGCTCTCAGTGGTCGCGTTGGTGACTTGTGGTGACTCCTGTGAAGCAGAACTACTCTTGAGGAAATGGCATGATGCTGAGACGGGGGAAGTTTAGATTTGGAGATGAGGAAAAAGTTCTGGATGAGCACTGTAACAGGCTCCCCAGGATACTGGTCACAGCACCAAGCCTGCCTGAGTTCAAGAAGTGTTTGGACGATGCTCTCGGGCACATGGTGGGATTCTCAGGGTTCTGTGCAGGGCTAAGAGTTGGACTTGATAATCCTGATGGGTCCCTTCCAACTCAGCATATTCTATGATTCTGTGATACAACGAGTGAGGTTTTTTCTTTGCCAAAGCTGACCTCCAAAGAAAAGCAAAAAGAAAACCATACCACTTGACCACTTACATCCCAAACCTTCAAGATTTGTACTGGAACAGTCGGCAAATGAAAAAATTCCACTCACTCTTAGTAACAGCTCCAAATTAGTTGCAATATTGCTTTGTTCGGTGCTTTACATCGCTGCATGGAGATGTAGATAAGGCAAAGTACACAAGTTTGGCATGATAAGTGTGTGGGGTTTGTTGATATTTTCAAATGCATATCAAGGCATTACATCAAGTGCACTAAGAAAATCAAACTTTCAGTATTTTTCCAGCTCTGTGCGTGTGTTCAAAGAGAACTAATGGATCCTCAGATCCCTTAGTACAAAAAAATAAGAAGTATTGGCTTTAAAAGTTAGCTTGGGCTTTCCAGCTGCACCATTTGTAGGGCTATTTCCACTTATACGCATCCAGAAGGAATCAGTGAGATTTGGTGATTTTTCAGAATGGATTCAGTTGCAGGAATTGGGCCTCAAATTTCATTTGAAGTGTAAAATGTAAAATCACCCCAAGTCACAACCAAAATAAACTGCATTGTCACCTTCTGTGGCTCTCTAACTTGTTCACTTATGTGGCACGTCCTTGTCTTTAATCTGCAGTAACTCAGTGGCCTTCAGAGTTTAAATTTTGGGTTGGAAGCAGCTACCTGGTCATGAAGTTTTCCTGTTAAGTTTCCTTACCAAGACAGAGGGAAACGGCCCTGCAAATCGTCACTTGACATCATGGCCACAAGAAGAAACCCCTCAAGATCTGTTCAGGAGAACCTTAACATTTATTTTCTTTTGAAATTTACTTTTTTTTTTTTTGAAAGTCATGTGGAGGTTATATACTCCTGAGTGCTGATCGTGTCAAGTTCCTCTCTAAGGACGAAGCTCACTTAGTTATTAGGATACCTAAGAATATATATATTTCAAAAAGGTTTGGGGTTTTTTTTAGTTTAGAATATTCTGGATCTCTCTTTGGATTTGCCAAAACGCCTTGCACAACGGCTACAGATCCGGAAAAAGGGAGATATAAAAAATACAGGCTGGCCCCTGTTATCTGTATGCAGCCACTCTAAGGTACTACATCAACTCAGGTGTAGGGAACAGATATGCTGTGCCAGGGAAGCTTTAAAACCCTTTACGAGAACCCGCGTGGCTTTGTGCGCTGGGAAACAAAACACCAGACGTGCCGAGGAGGAGATTTGAGTGCAGCTCGGTTAAAATGAATGGCGCTCTGCTTAGTTACAGACTTGAAGATCTGGGCATAAGCCAGCAGGTCGCTGATTACCCCTGTTAACACCTTTTCTTCTCGGAGAGGGCTGAGCTGGTCAGTGAACAGCTCATTCCCACCCTCCTTTCCCCGGTTATTCCCTCCCTTCCTGACTCACTAAAAGAGTTGACCTTTCAGATCTATAACGTAGTAAAAGCTTTCTTTTTTTTTGTTTTGGTTTTTTGTTTTTCTTTTCCAACCTGGGTTAATATTCCCCAAGGTTGACTCGGCTCGCTAACAAAGGTCAGAGGAGCGGGAGAGCTGGAGCAGCGGCGGCAGAGGTGGGGAGGGGGACATTGCCTCCCCTTGGCAGCAGAAGCTGTCGGGTCTGTTCAGCTTGTCTTCTCTGCTCTGTGTTTTAGTCACGCAGAGGTGGCTTTCTGCAGAGCGGGATGCTGAGCACTCATTTTATTAATGGATTACAAGCAGTCTCTGAAGGAGAGCTCAGGGCAGGGTTTGGTTTTTCGGAGTGGCTGCATGGTTAGGGAGGGACAGGCAGTGTCTGATGGAGAGGGATGTGCTCTTGCTGGGCAGCCCAGGGTTCAGTGCCCAGAATTGAGGGTGTTGGAGAGGTTCAACATGCCCCAACTTAATGCTTACTTACTCCAAAACCTTAATCTCATTTAAATATTGATAGTTAAATATTTGGCAAACATTTATTTTTGTTTCTTTTTTACAGGTATGCAATCTAACGTTTCTAAAAACTGGTGCTAAATCGATGAATAAACTGATCTTTTTAAGCGTCTGGCATCATTTACCATTGTCCACCTACCACGTGATACCTTTGGTTTCCTATGACACCTTCTTTACCCTGTTCTATAAGGTAGCTATTTATAGCTGCCCACCTATTTGTAGAGTCACACAATATGCTAAGTTGGAAGGGATGCATCAGGATCACTGAGTCCAACACTTATCCCTGCACAGGACACCCCAAAATCCCACCATGTGCCTGAGAGTGTTGTCCAAATGCTTCTTGAACTCGGACAGGCTCGGTGCCATGAGTCCTGCCCTTAGGTGTCTGTTCCAGTGCTCAGCCTCCCTCTGGGTGCAAAACCTTTCGCTGATATCCAACCTAAACCTCCCCTGACTCAGTTCCATGCCTTTTCCTCCAGTCCTGTCACTGGTCACGAGAGAGAAGGGGGTGGTACCTGGATCCTCTGCTTCCTCTGGTGAGGATGTTGAACACTGAAATTAGGTCATTTATCATAACTCTCTTTGTTTCTACGGGCACTTGGTCACCACGGTTCATTTCCCGCTCAGTTAATGCCCGAAGTGCCATATGCTCCACTGTACTCCTGATTTTTACCTGTGCTTCATGTGTCTAATCAAAACCCCGGAGCAGTGGGAGATAAGGTCTCCCTAAACCCAAACACCAGAGTACTCAAAGCACATCAGGGTGAGCTCGCCCTTGACACTTTGGGTTTCAGCACAAGACTTCCTTTTACCATTCCAATAGAACTACAATTAGAGCTATTTCCAGGGAAATTCGGCGCTAAAGGCCACAACTGGGGGTAAAAAAAACCCTAGCAATATTCAAACAGTGGTGTTCTTTATACATTTTTTCTTCCCTCAGTAGCATGAAAAAAGATCTCTGTGGTTGACACTTTATGACAGACACTACAGTTGTGCAGTCACCCATAAAACTACATCAAACCTGGGAACATAATTAGTCATTTAATAACTAAGCTTAAACTAAATGTATGTTGACTTTGGAAGTACGTTTGCATCTGGCTGGTATTACCATGAATACATGTACATTAATTTACCTGCTGGAGGTATATTTGAAAATCAAGATAAATGGGCAGGCATCTTCAAATATAATCTTTGGGTTTCTAATTGTTGAATGAAGCAGAAGGTCGTCCTTTGTTAGGGCATTAACTCAATATGCTGAAAAAACACAACTCCTTAAACCAATTACCCTGTTATCTGGGAACTAGGAGAGGGTCTCATGCCCTGCAGATTAGAAAGGTGTGTCCCTGTGAACATTCTCTCTTCTTTCCCAGTCTTTCAGAAACTGTTTTAGGAGTTTCAAACCCCACACAGATGGAAACACGGAAAATCGCCCAGACTTCTCCTGGTTCTCAATTTATTTATTTTTCTTTTCCCTTTTCCTCCCAGTTTAGCTTTCCGGTATAGAGACAAAGTCTCAGAGTTACAACATTCTTTACCGTCTCCCAGAGGGAAGAAACTGTCAGGAATTATAAGTGACCTTCTCTTTCATTTAGGTGCATGTTGTTTCAATGGGTTTCTTCTCTGTTACTCTATAACAACAGAGAATAAAAATTCAAATACTGCTCTTTGCTGGATTTTTCTGGGTGTATCGTAAATACAGCTGCATTTTCCTACATCAGAACAGAATTTGACCTCCAAATTTGACCTGTTACCCACATTGAAATAGTCCTACTCTTGTGACACAGAAATTGAATGACAACTTTCATTTATTGTACTTTTTCTCCTTGATTTTTGGGACTTTTTTTTTTCCCCCACAGATTTCTTAGTTAAGCTCTGTCTTGCCTTTTTAACACAAAGCAGCCATAAATCCAAACTACTCAGCCAGTTAAGCCAGGTTTATAGTTACTCCTGTGCCAGCAAGCAGGTCTGAATCAACTACAGTACATCAGTGAAGAATGATCTCACTGTTCTCATAAAATCCCACAAATACGTTTTAAAATATTTTATTTTGTATGAATTTGCAAGAGGAAAATTACTCCTTATGCAATTGGCTTTAAACAATTAGTGAAAGAACTGCCTTTCAATATAAATTAGAATCAAATATATTCAGTCTTGCTCATGCATACAGAAAAATACTGATTGGTAAAATAAAAAGAAACAAACAAGAATAAATGTTAAATTAGGAATTTTTTTTCCAGTTAGAAACCAAAATTTTTTAATCCAAATGTAATCTTGGAAAAAATTACCATTGATTTAGTGGAGTGGAGCCAGATCTTCTCAAATGATCGTTTAATTTTAATTTGCTTTTAAAATGTTCAATGTTACTGATGCCATCTTATATAAAAAAAACGCTCCTTATTTTCTATATTTCCAGGAAGACCATTGTTTTGCATTTATTTGGTAATAATCCTGTGCTAGAGAGGTAAAAAGAAAAAAATTAACAAGACCTTTCGAGCAGCTGAATTTTCTGAATACCTGCATGAGATAACCAGAGATAAATCCTACCCGAAAAGAATTGCCTTTTGTTTGTCTGAATAAAGAGACAGGGGTTTTTTCCACTTTCCATATTAGTTCAGCTCCAGATTTGCTGTATAACTTCGGCGAATTTGATTCCATCTGCCTGCATCCCCTGCCCTGTAAAAGGGAATTAATGGTATGCAATACCAGCAGGAGCACAGCTATTTTCACATTTAACCAAATATTTGTAAAAGTCCTTGGAGACTTGTTGATTAACCTGTTATAAAAGGGTAACAATAAAGTGTCCTTTTTGTATTTACCTGCAGCTAGACGAGCTTTTATGGTCTGTTCCTGCATCAGGTATAAGTACTTGATTTTTATCAACAACGTGACATTGTTTTAATTCCGTGATAAACGGTGCAGACGGAGTCAGAAAAGCGAAAATCCCTGATTGGTCACAAACAAAACACTGATCCAGTTCACTGGATCGGGTATGTTATAAAGGAGGGGAAATGCAGTCCGGTTTCACCTCTTTATATTCTTCAGCAAGCCAGCAATTAACTCAGGAGAAAACTATATTTAATGGTGAGTATGAGAAAGTGCTGAGTGCATATGCAAATGGAAGATATCAGTTTTCAGGAAGCTGTGCTTTCCCTGGAAGCAGCCAGATGTGTTGTCCATAACTTTTCACAGGATAACTTTGTGAGTAAGGCGAGATTTTACAATGTGACTCCGATATCTGATTTTTCTTGACATTTTTTTTCTCTAACTGAAGAGCCTCAGTGTAACACTGTTGGCACTACGAATATATTTTCTATTGGAGGGAAAATGGTCGTTTCTGAGCTTATTTCTGAATCACAGTTACCACTCTTTAACATCTCGGGATAAAAATGAATAACCTGTGGCAGGACATCACACAATGGTCACTCTCTCTACTTGGTACGTTTTCCTTGTTAATGACTAAAATATGTCTTACTTCATTGTTCTTAATTTAGGTCTGACTCTCTTTATTCTGGTTCAGTGGCTACATTAATTCCTTGTGAAAGAACTGTGTTTGCTTGCCTGCTGCCTGTGTAAAGAAGTGTTGTGTTCGAAGGCACAAATAAAACAAAGCCAAAATACTTCTTATCTTTAGAGGAGGTGGCACAAGAAAACAGATCCTTGCTGGTCAGTAAAGAGAACTGGGGCATTACTATTTTACTCTAAGAGGTGAAAGATCGGTTCTTTAATTTGATCTTTACCTAGTTGCCAACATGTAGCATTAGCCAAGTAAATTTTTGAAGAGGAAATAACTATATCAGGTTAACTGCTTCATTACTGAACTTTTTCTTAGTAGTTGCATAACTCCTTTGATCAGATCCCAACCACACTGAAATATATCAAAGCTTCATGTGAAGCTAGAAGAAGCTGGCTGGAAGTGTTTGTTTTCTCTGGGATTGGTTGGACGTAGGTCATGAGACTCCTGTGCAACCACCTGGTGCGTAAGTTTCAGCAGGTAATTTGAACCCATCCCGAGGAGAATGGAGTACAAGCTGGCTCATACGAGTTTCTGCTGGGAATGGACCTATTTTATTAAAGGCTTCTGTGGTAACAACAGCAACAGTCCTCGTAAAACAGGTGCCAGTGAGGGCTGGCATCTTCACTGCTGCTTTACCATCAAACTGCTCGGAAGTACAGGTACAAAGAAAACATTGAATGGCACCAGAGAAAATGGCCTTAGGAAATAAATACTCAAAGCTGACAAAGATGGTGCTTTAGATCTTAACGTTATACCACTATTCCTAATTGCTCAAGTCAGTCTTACAGAGTTTCTTTGCAAAATACTGATTATCTTGCTGTCTGTGTGGACAGGTTTTGAAGGAAAAAACCAAAATGGATAGCATAGATGGAAGTTGAATATAAGGAACTAACCAACTGATAGTTAATTTTATTAACATGCTGTGTCTGTAGTCAGGTTTTTATTCCACATTTAGCATCACCAGAGACATGCAAATGCTAGAACTGAAATAATAACATATAAAAAAATCACTGTAGGTAGAAAGTTATTTTTGAAAGTTATACCAGCTGCAGGAACTGGTAACTATTTGAGGTGTTTGGAAATCCAACTTTCCCGTTTGCTGTGTGGCCTCCTCACTGCCCCAAGGATCTTGAACTGCATCGAGTGATACTGGTACTGCAGTGCCCAGGAACTCATGGAATATTGCAAGAACATTTCCCTGAGGACTAAAAACATGGTCTGTCAGACAAGATGCGCCTGTATCTGGACTGGATTACTATTGCCACTTTCTTTTTTGCTGTTACATTGCTACCTAATAGATGAAGAGTATCTGAACCAACTGGGTTGTAATTGTTTTGGGGGAGTTGTATTTCCATGTCCTGTTTTATTTTTTTAAAGTCTAATTCAAGACCATCCTCCCTTACTCTGCTTTTGATGAAGGTACATTGTAAATATTTTATGATTTTTTTAAAAAGTCTTTATTTTACCGCTTTATTAATGGCTCGGTTGTTGTAATTTCTACTCGAGTCTATGTTGCAACTGTTAATTACACAGTAAGTGAAAACATTACCTTGTTTTATTTTCTCTCCTCTTTGTTGCATCCTCAAGACAAAACAATCCTCTGTCCTGTGTTTCCATTGAATTTAGTTTCACTGAACTACTCCAGCCTGACAAAGAGGATTTCCACACCTTCGAACACCTCTGCAAGGAGGCTTTTGTATGAAAATAGGGAGTTAACCTCTTCTTCCCCTGGCTGTGCTGAAGTGGGAGAGAGTTACAACCTCAGGTTGCTTCAGGAGTGATGCAAGAGCTCGGTGCTTGCGTGTCCTGCCCCTTCCTGAGCTCTCCAGGCTCTTTCCCGGGGGAGACTGGCTTATCACCAGAGTGCCAGTGCACAAGCTGGGAGGGTCAACAGGTAAACACATGAAGGCTGAGACCTTAGAAAATAATTCCCGGAGTGTGGGATAGCCCGATAATCCTTCAAAGAACAGCAGGACAGCCAAGGTGGACACCTGACAACGGTGCATGTCATAGATGTTGGCAGCACTTGGCTGACTAGATAATATCTAGGCTTATAAATACAAAATAACCCTCTTATTTGCAGTTATTCTGCTTTTGTGCATGTGCCTTGCCACCAGTCAGATTTGTCAGAAAAGCCTAGTCAATACACAATCTTTTAATATTGGACTGCACTTGAAATTTAAGAACTGCAGGATTCCACCCAGAAAATTTGACTTTTTGGGTATCCTTGCAGAGTTTAGAGTTGAGACTCAGAGAGGAAGAGTTGGGAACTGTCAGAAGACCTTAAGGCATAGAATCCACAAAATAGCCAGACCCTTAGCATCCCATCACATGCCCCAGAAGGGCGGGTTTGGAGCTAACAATTCAGGAGAGTGCCTGTACTTCAGCACTTGTTTGAGCCCTGTCTGAGAACACTTGGAATTTTTGTCTTAGATATGCTAAAGGTGACAAATTAGCCCAGATGCCAATGAGTCATTTCATTCAGCACAATCTGATTGACCTTCAAACACTCAGTCACTTATAAAAGGACTTAAAGGAGGCCACTGGGTCTTCTGCATCCTGTGAACACAGAATAAATAGACCATAGGTAGTTCGAATGTAACCAGTCCGTACTAATCCAAAAATCGTAGCACTCTGTGATGGGGCTACAAAAGCTACAGCCTTGGCTGCGACCTAGGTGGGATTTCAGGCTGTTTGTCAGGCTCTGAATGGGGCAAGAACAGCAGGCTTCGACTGTGGTGAGATCTCATGGATTTGCATGTGAACAGGGGAGCCTCATGCTGGTGTTTCTGCGTCCTCAAAGGGCTCCCAGAAGGACCAACAATCATCCTTGAAGAGATTTTTCAGATGTTCCCTTCTGGAGGAGGGGGAGTAAACTAGCAGAAATTATTTCAGCCGGCCAAGGTTAGCCTGCTTGTCTGGTGAGAGAGTGACAACACCAAGTCCCTGGAGGACATGAGCATCCAAATCAGCCTCTACATCCAGGAAGGATTTGTGGAACAAGCGCAGTAAGTTTGGATTGTGTATCTGTCCATCAGTGTGAGCAGAGTATCCCGATAAATACAGGTGTAGGCTGTCCAGAGGTAAATAAGGGGAAGATGTGACCCATGCCCTGATGGATGAGGTAGAGGGCTTAGTCTGCTCCTCTTGGGGCAGGGAAAGCCCCATATGGACTATGCTGCTGTGAAATGTAGCACAAGCTAGAACAGGGGTAGGTTAATGGTGCAAGGACATAGTGTAATGTCTCCTACAAGCACTACAGGCACATGGTGATCCAGAGGGATTCGGTAATTCAGAGAGGAAAGCTCTGCAAAGTCAGATCTAACCCCCTAAAATAGTCCCTCCCTTGCAGGAGGAGCAGTTCTCTGTTTTCAGCCAGGGAGTTTTCATGTCCTGTTGTCCTGGGGGCATCCAGTGACCCAGTGCAGAAGGTGAGCAGTCCTGTGCAACACCCCTGAAACTGTGTGACCATTTTTGCAGATCCTGTTTTGCTCATAATACACCCAAAGCTAAAACCACAAAGTAAAAGGCAGGTGCTCTGTCACTCCTGTTATGGGGTAATATCCATAACACTGGCATTGTTTTCAGAGTACTCTTGAAACTGAGAGATATCCCGACTGCTCTTCCATCACCTGAATAAAAGGAAAGTGAACATAAGAGAAGGCTAAGGAGAAAAACTGCACCTCTCTCAGAGGTGACTGAAAGATTGAGCCTTCCTTGGCAGCAGGAGCTTGGACACATGCTTGGCCACAGGTTGGTTTAAAACCTGCAAGAAGGTAATCTTTCAGTGTGACTTCAGAAAAATGTTGCTGTGATACACAAAGAAGAAGAGTCTTGGTCACCCTCAGAGAAAACTGGTTGTATAGCATGAAACTGCAAGGCTTCAGAAGAGTGGAGCCACTGTGCAAGGTACGGGGCTGGAGGGACAAAAAAGAAAGTTGAGGCACCCTACTTTGATGCTTTTTAGGTTCTCTCTCTCTTTTTTTGTTTCTACTCAAGCGTCCACAAGAGCACTGAAGCTTTTAGACGTTACACTTTCCAGGCTGTCCACGTCAGGAGCTGCCTCATAAATGTGGGTATCCACTGAAGCAACTGGAGGGAACACTGTTCCAGAGAGTGCTTGAAATGCTCTTTTGGTTATGTGTTAACACTGCGGTCCTCACAGCACATACTGTTCCCAGGCCAGTATTTCTGTCCCCTCAGAGCAGAGCAGTTGCAAATTACCTTCTCTTGAGGCTATTGTCTAGTGGGGTTATGGATCAGAAACCTGATTTTCCCTTCTGGCTTTTGCGTGGAACACACAAACCCTGCTGGCTGAGCCACCCACAAGTTCTGGGTCGGTAGGGTGTTGTGGCTGAACTATAAAATGTATGCTGAAAAAAGTTAAAGGGGCACAATGTATAGTAATGGCACTAACTACTGATAATCATCGTAGGAAATGTCAGAGGTTTTGATGGGATTTTCTTCCCTCTATCCTAGTAATGTTTGCAATTAGAAAAACACATCTATAATAGAAGTTTCCACCAAAGGGTGTTCAGATGTGTTCTGTCTTGGGTTCAAAGGCTGATGGGTAGGCATGGCAGATCTGTAAAAAGCCTGGTTTAGCCAGCAGAAGTGTAATGGGAGAGCTTAGAGTCAGGCAGACTTTAAGCCTGAAATCAAGACCTTTTCCCTACCCTCCTGTGGTCTACTCAGGCTTATGTCAGCTCAACAGTGAGTGTGTGAGTCAGCACAGGCAGGCAGCCAGAAAAACCACAAATTCACAACTAGAACACAAAGAATAAATTTATTTCCATTACCTCATTAGCCAGGGGATCCCTGAAGTTACACCCAGGCAAAGGCACACAAGTGGAGACAGGGGCACTGTTAAACTAGGTCCCTGCCAAAGGATCACTGGCCTGCTGTTTACACAGGCTTATCAAGGGTTATTCCCAGCTGCAAGGTCACTTGGGCAATTCACAATCCTCCCCCAGTCTTCCCCTTTTTAACCCGTTCCTCCCACCGGTGAGCATAAAAGAACTCTGCCAAGTACCTTGTGTGTCCTGTTGAAACCTTGCCTGGAAAAAGTAGATAGACAAGCTATCCAGGACTATAAATCCATGTCACATCAAGAGGGAGCTGGTTCTTCTTCCTGGTGCAGAGTACTCACTGTACTTGTGTGAAGTCCTTGCCAACGTTTTCATAACTGCACCCAGAAAACATCCGAGCTACGATGAGGCAGAGAATATAAAGGCCCTGAGGCTTTTTGAGAAGTATTTCCAGAAATTAAGAGCTTTGGCGCAAGGACAAATGTGGAGATCATTCATACTTGGGCTTGCTTTTCCATGTTCTTCAGGAATGTCAATACCATGTACCAGTTTGACGTTCACTCAGGGCTGTCTTAAGCAGTTACAAAAATGCCCGGGAAAGGTCAGGTATATTATGATCCTTAAATAAGAGATCTTCTGTAATTCTTCCCCTCCCAGGTACTATTCAAGGTGTAGAGACCCACAGCCAAGTCTCAGATCAGTGTACCTCATCCTGACTCCTTGTTCTTATTTCAGCAGTGTGGTCACCTACAGACAGCACTGTGAGTCCTGCCTGTAGCTCCTGATGACTGTTCAGCATCCATGGCAAAACATAAGCTTCAGATGTTCAGGTGCGCTGTGAGCCACTGTCCCAGCTCTCCTGAAGGGAATTGACAAGTGCAGTCTCGTGTTTTTCAAAGCAATTTTCTTGTTTCACAGCCAACTTCCTCAGGATAAAGAGGCAGGTAAATTCCTCTTTTTCCCCAAGGGCATTTACAGATATTCCATCTCATGTTGTGCTGCCTTCCATGGCTGCAGTGACAGACTCCATGAAGGATATCACTACAAAAAAAATATGGCTTTCAGGATCTTGAAGGAAAAAAATCTGTGCCTCTCCAGTAAACAATCCTGATATGCAGCAAAAATGAAGCTTAGGAAGGGGGAATCTGTTATTCTTTCAGAGAGCCCATCCAGGAAAAAAAACACATTCATAATGAGAGCTGAATATAGCAATAAAGTGTGTGGGAGTCAGTCCTATACACAGACCTTTAAACACACAGAGCTGAGTCTAAAGGTGTGACTGGACTGGGAAGACACCTGAGTGCTGCCATCCCTTCTAAGGAATAACTCTGCTGTTGCTGACCTGAATAGGGAAAGATCCCTCAAGACCTGGCTCAAATCTCGGCTAGTGGCTGTTTGTACCTCTGACAAACACAGGCAACCCACTACCCAACATCCCACTCTGCAGCAGCTTTGAGAGAGAAGGGCTCTGAGTGGAATTGGGGCAGATTCCTGCAGTTTAGAGCCTGGAGGCTGTTCATCTGTTCCCACAGTCTCTATGAACTGCCCCATTAGGATCTGCTCGAGGGACCAACTTTGTCCTGGACTGCCGAACTAAAATACTTTTATCAGGGAAGAGCCCTGCTGACTCTAACACTTCCTGCGTCAAACATGTCCTCTGTTTGGCTTTGTCCCAGACCATCCAACCTCAAAGCAATACACAAGGGTGAAATTAGGGAATAGGTTTGAGAGATGGAAGATAAAGACTGCAAAAAGTCTTCCACATTTTCCAGAGACTGACTGATGGAGAGATATTCTCTCGGGGAGGCAGCCTCGCTCCATGAGCCTCAAAGGGGCAGGCAGCTGGAACATACTCTAAGTGTGCTGACCTCAGAAAAAATGGGATGTAGAAACAACCCTCCTCTGAAAAACATTTAACGGAGTATTGCATAAAACAGTCTGCCACAAGATGACTTGAAACACTTGTTTCAGTAAAGCTGTGTGGGAAACAAACAGAAAACCAGTTATTTTGTGTCCCATTATAGAGTTTTTTTCTGAGTTTTGGCTGGGTTTTTGGGTTGGTTTTTTTTTTTTCTTTTTTTGGTTTGTTGATTTGGAGTTTTTTATGTGGGTTAGTGAGGTTAAATCTGTCATGTGCTCTTTTGTGCATGTCTTACCTGTTCTACTAAAAATAAGCGAAGGCTGCAGGACACCCTTTTGTATGGGTTTCCCTCAGACATGTTTGTCTGGGGTGGGAGATGCCAACACAACACGTACTGCTGGTGCCTGGAGCCATGTCAGTTCTTTGGGGTTTTTAGTGTCATTCATCCCTTAGGAGAGGGCTGTTCTGGTCATGTTAACAGAGATTAAAGTGTGCTGGTAGGAGTTTCCTAGGTGTTCTTTCTCTTCCTGCCATGTTTTCCTGATATTAAATTTGCAAAGCCATTGCTCCATTTGGGCTCTTCTAAAAATTTACTTCCATTATACAACCCTATATATGAACACAAGAGTAAGGGGAAACCTTCTGTCTGAGTGTGTTGCCAATACAAAAAAGGGTTTCAGAACCCTCATTGCTTGCATTTTGTCATGAACTTCTGCTAAGTCCACTTTTGTCATTATATTAAAATATTTTAATACTAAATCTTAGAGATGATTCATGTGATCAGCAATATAAATACAGTGAGCACTCAGCTTCTCATAGGCTGTGGTGGAATCACAACAATTAATGCATTGAAAATAAAGAGCAGTAGCCAGTTCCTTAAAAACCCTGTTTATTTCTTCATAAGGGATCCCATTTTTAAAGGAATACTGTGTACCTTCATCCTTATCAGCAAAAGCTGACCTTACATAGCTCTGTGAGGACAAGTGTGTATAGCTTATAACTGACCCTTTCCTCTTGCAGTTAATCTGGTGGAACATCTTGCTTAAAAGCACAAGTTTAGGATTGCAAAGGCGCATATTTGCCCTTGATTGCAACACAGGTGCAGTACAGTTAATACCTGCAACATGGCCCAAGCTATTGGTTTTAAGGACTGAAAATTCTCTGAAGAGGCTCTGAGCCGAGGGCTCCACTTGGGTAACCCTTCCTGCAGTGAGAGCTGCATCTCTGGTGGGTGGGGAATGCAGAGGGCAATAAAGTGAGGATGGAGAGACCTCTGTTTCTAACCTCAGACATTTTTTCACAGCATGGAAAAGGCCCCAGATATTCCTCTGACTGGAACTGGGAGACCTTCCTGGCATGGTGGGATATTAGTGGCACTGCAATGCTCCAGGTCATGCTGAGCTTGGAATAAGAGCTCTACAGAAGATTGGTGGACATGGCTTTTCAGATCAAGAACACATGCAAAACTCCACAGATGCTCAAAACAAAATCCCTGTTAAAGACACAGTGAATTACTATTAAAATGTTCATGAGATGTGTGGGTGTGGCACTGGGCACATGGTTTAGGGGTGCTTAGGGGGCTACTGGGTTGACTGGGGGACTGGATGATCTTGAAGATCTCTTCCAACCTTAATGATTCTGGGATTGCCCTGACCCAGGTGAAGCACGTTGCACTTGGCCTTGTTAAACCTCATGACGTTCTTATGGTCCCATTTCCCAAGTTTGCCCAGGTCCCTGTGCATGGCCCCATCCTTCTCTTGTGTCACCTGCCCCGCTCAGCCGCCTGTCACCTGCAAACGCAGCGAGGGTGAGCTCGATCCCACTGTC